>OZ014463.1:2196375-2459094 GCA_963966035.1 Acleris laterana | reverse complement strand
CATCCCGAGCGACGCTCAGCTTATTCCATTTTCACAGTCTTTGTAACTTTTGCACTTAAATAATCAAGTAAAAGCTTAGGTTCTTAGGGGGTTTGCTAAAGTCCATCACTTCTATGCTATATTTTCTATTTAAATTCAGTGCTCACTTAAAACAATACTAACTCAACAGATAACGTTTACCAACGCAAGAAAGAGAGCGAGGTCCGCCAAAAACGCCTTCTCGAGCAAGAGGTCCAGCTCCACAGGCTGAGGAACACCCCGGGAGGCAACGAGAACCCCCTCAGCATGGCCTTTAACCCCCACTACGGGAGCGAGAGCTTCCTGCCGCAGGGCATCGAATTGCGGGAGCTGCCACAAGTAGCCAGGGAGAGCTTGAAGCTGGTCAAGTAAGTGTTACAACGGGTCCATATTGGCTCATATAAAATTGGTCTTTCGAATTTTTATACAAATAACGATTTGAGACTATACTCATCATTACTTCGAAAAATTTTGCTCATAGATACTTTTTTATTCATACTTTTTTAAGTCATAATCTCATAATTATCGAAACTCATAATGCAATTTTGCAAAAAACTGTAACTGTTTTTAGATTTTTATAAATCTCACCTAACCTAACCTAATTTTATCTACACGTAAGTATCTATATTTAAAAAAATCTGAAAAGTGTACGGTTCCATGAATATTGGCGTTATAAGTTCAGATGATTGTAAGTTACGATCATCAAAAAAAATATGAAGAGTATGAATAGTGATCATTAGGTTGTAAAATTATATGAGATACATTTTCGGAGTTCCAATAATCTAATTTGCATTTTTATATGAATTTTGACGCACCCGTTCCAACAGATGCCTCTTTGGGTAAATAGCTGTAAGAGTACGTCTTTTTTTTAAGGAATCCAGTACAAGACAACAATTATGGCAGTTAAAACGCCCAAATACTCACTAGCCACTCGGATTAAATTTAATGTGTAGCTTTATTCCAACTGACGATAACATCTCAAGAACTTCCTCGTCCTACCTCTAGGGCCCTCGGTCAGGGAGCCTTCGGCGAGGTCTACCAAGGACTGTACCGGCACCGCAGCGGAAACGGGGTGGAGATGCCCGTGGCAGTGAAGACTTTACCGGAGGTGACGTCACCACAGGCGGAGCACGACTTCCTCATGGAGGCGGCCATTATGGCCAAGTTCAACCATCCCAATGTGGTGCACCTTATTGGAGTGTGCATAGATCCCCTGCCCAGGTGAGTTTAAAAAGAAAGAACATCTTTTACGTAGCTCCACGAGACCTCTTATCATTTAATTCGCAAGCATTTGCATTTTTGATTTCCATTGTGGGATAAGACAACCGGTTAAATTACTAGCATAGAGACATTCCATATTATTCATTAGGGTTTATGGTTAAAGAACTTTATTTCCCAAAAGAAATTATACATTTCACTTACTGAGAACATGCTTAATCTGAAATAAATTTGTCTGCCATGAAAAAAGCCACACATGAAAAAAGGATACAAAATATAAAGTACAATGTTAACTGGTTGTTGTATGAAACAAATGAATCTAAGTTGAGTAAGAAAAAGAAAAAGAAAAATAGTGCCTAGTTCATCCAACTAGATAAAACATAATTTGCACGGCATTTGACAAAACATGTATTTGTGAACAAAGATCATACTTGGCACATTAAAAATAAAAGTGGGTAAACATAAGCAACCAAGCAACAAGTTGCAAAGTAATCTAATCTATATATTTAAACAGTATCAAGTCAAAATTAGATCCTAAATAATAATCGTAATGTAACTGGTTGTCTAGTGATATGAAGCTCCTTTGTTTACGACAATGCAAGCCCAGGGATTCAGATGTTTTAAATTACGTATTCTTTTAATTTATGTATCTATACATTTTATTGTACAAACAATATACATCTCTCTTAATTTAAGAGCCATGCTCTTGTGGACTAATTTAAAATCTTCTCTCCTCTCTGCCAGCTCCTTGACCTCTTTATACGACAAGAGAACACGACATGCACGTAATCGGATGGGATGTACTAAGGTGAACTTGATCCGTTAAGGTTAAGAGGAGATACAATTTAATCTCCCAAAGGAATGAATGAATGAATGTGTCTAAGAGCCCATTTCCCATCGGGTAGCTCAGAGCAATGAATATTACTATTTCCTCCATTATATATATGCATATCTGTAAAAATTTTGTCAAAGTGGCATTCCTGAAACAGTTTTGTGACAATTGAAAGTAGTAAAATTATGAACTAACGGTTATTTCTAAATATTTGAAATATGGTGAACTTAGAAACGGTTTATAAGTGGATTAAGAACTGACCCAAGCTGTCTTATGATGAAAGTGTCCGCGAAATATTGTGTAAAGCAGGTGACGTTCGTATTAAACAGTTAAAGAAAGGTAACATTTAAAAAAGAAAGTTAATGAAATTACCTTCACAAAAATGATGGAGAATTTTTGGGTTACCGTTATAAATCTAATTGAAAAATATTATTAAATAATAATCTTGTTCTATTACCGTGTTGCGATTGTTTTGCAATGACCTGTCCAAGCTATGGTCATGAATCCCAACATTCCCATGTCAGCAGCACCCTTCCTCGGTTCATCGTGCTGGAACTCCTCGCCGGTGGAGACCTGAAGAACTTCTTGCGGGAGTCCCGCCCGAAGCCGGAGCGAGCGTCCGCCCTGACGATGAAGGACCTTCTCCTGTGTTCGCTGGACGTCTGCAAGGGCTGCAGATACTTGGAAGCCAGGCGGTTTATACACAGGTCAGTCAAATTACATCATCTCTCTAGTTTTGCCACAGGGATGTTGCGGTAGATGCGGATGTACGTAAGAACAATTTTTAAACAGATATATTTTAGAAAAATAAGTAATCTAACACGCATACACACACGTAGCAAGCGCTACAAGTGGGGCTTGTTACACTCGACTTTTACTAATCCGCATCGAGTGGTGCGGATGCAAATATTCGCATTATCCCTGTGTGGCTAGTCAAGTTGCTTAACGATAACGTAGACGGTTTTCGAAAACTGTCAAAATTTATGAATTTGACGTTGGCGTTCGACGCGACCGTTTGACAGCTTTCGTCAGCTTTAATAAATATAGTGGTGTTATTATTATTCCTTTAAGTCGATTCTGTATTGGGAATTATATTGAGATACGGTTATCCTTAATTGGCAGTAACCGATACAAAGCCAGTTTGAGTTCGATTGACGGTAAAGGCACTTGCCAGAAATTTTGATTTTGAATCTTGGATGTTGGATGTTATCCATAGGACAAGCATACTAGGTCAATTTGTGTGGCACTGTCCCCTGAAGTGCTAGATTTTTTTTTATCGGCTCGAAATGTAGTTGACTTACGTCAATCCTATAAACATTATCCATTTTCGGATAAAGTTAACTTGGCTTGATGTGTCTCGAGAGACTCCCTGATATTTATTTATCTATTTGTAACCAGGGACATAGCGGCACGTAACTGTCTCCTAACATCTCGCGGACCGGGCCGCGTGGTCAAGATTGCCGACTTCGGCATGGCCAGAGACATCTACAGGGCAGACTACTACAAGAAGGGGGGCAAGGCCATGCTGCCCATCAAGTGGATGCCGCCTGAGGCCTACATTGACGGGATATTCACTATCAAAACGGATGTTTGGTGAGTTCACGTGTTCAGTGGTGGCCTTAGTTCGGAGATGTCTATCACAATCTTATCCTTTATCTATACAAGCTGTGTTCACATTGTTGTGGTCCGACATGGGGATAAGACAACCGCTGAAATTACTAGCATAGAGGCATTCCATCTTGCTCCTCAGGGTTGGCAAAACATTGCAAATGTATGTATGTGTGTACATATGTAAACACTTTATTGTACAAACAAGAGATAACAATTATAAAATAGACAAAAATATAACAGGGATGTAGGTACAAAGGCGAACTTATCCCTTTAAGGGATCTCTTCCAGTCCAAATGTCTATGGGTCTATATAGATCACACTTACCATCAGGTGGCCTGTGTGGTCGTTTGCCTTCCGTATGCCATTAAAAACAGTGCATTGCTAACTTAGGCAGTAGCAGTCTAGCAGTGGCATAACTATTATGTATCGATCTATACTATTCTGTCGAAACGTTTTTATCGTGAAATTTAATTTATCGTTGACGATTGTCGTTCCAGCTTTTCCCATAGTCTTGACAGTCTATCGTCAACGTAAAAAAAACGTGAACGTTTGATCGTGTTGTGCTATGTGAACAACTCTATTTATATATGTACGAGTATACAAGCCAGGACACTTTAAACAGAACAACTATCGTCACGACAAAGTGGGACCTTACAGCACCTCATAAATCTTCTATTCCCAAATCATCATAAAACAAATCACTGCTTAAATACAAAAGCGCCACAAATCAAAAACAAATAACGTTTGATTTAAAACTTAAAGTAAATAGCGTTCCGATTTTAAATGTAACACCGACACATTTTGGTTTGTGTAGCTTTTGTATTTACGCAACGAAATCTGTACAGTTATAACAGTGTCATCTCTACCAGGTCGTTCGGCGTGCTGCTATGGGAAGTCTTCTCCCTCGGAGTGATGCCGTATACCGGCTACGCCAACCGCGAGGTCATGGACCACGTGTCAAATGGGGACCGTCTCGAGCTACCAGCGGGTTAGTACCCTGGCACTCAGCCTTGTCTGGAAATGGAAAACTGTTGATGAATTGTGAACCTTACTGCTGATACTGCTTACCATGTAAAGTATTAATTGTCGATAGTTTATAATAGCACTTTCCGACAGGGTTGACAATCTGGGTCCATAGTACAATAATATTACATCCTAAGTACCTAGTTTTAGTATAATGAACACTGAAACAAAGCAATATGTTTTTTATCCTACAGGTTGTCCGAAGATTGTCTTCAAGCTGATGGAAGAGTGCTGGAATACCTTGCCAGAGCTGCGCCCGTCGTTTTCACAGATTTTCGACCGGCTTCAGAACTTTTTACAGGTAATTATTGGATCCCACAGATTTTTTAGGCTGTGACCTTGTACAGAATCCGTCTGGATCTACCATCATCTTATCCTTTGTACTGCCGCCGCCAAGGAGTGTATACCGGTGTGGGGATAAGACAACTGGTCTAGAGATCATCTAGGTCCTCAGAGTCTTGAGATGGTCATCGTAAGATTGCAAATGTCTATGGGTTTTATAGTTTGACAGTTTAGTAGTTAGGTACCTGTGTGCTCGTTTGAATTCTCAATGCAAAAACTAATGTCACAGTATAAAAACCAGAAAAATTGTGAGCTAGAGGTGCCTCGGGTTTGTAATTCTCTCTCACTCGCTCTTAATAAGAGCGTGTGACTGCGAGTGAGAGACAAAAACAAACGCGAAGTACCTTCTAAGAGCAATCGCACTGTAAAGTCGCGGTCAATAGAACTTGTGAAAGATGTAAACAAATTAGTACTGTTTGACAAATAACCTCAAATATTTACCAAGCGCGTTTTTATTAAAAATAACGTAGGTATAACGAACAGTTATTTCATCTTAAACTTCATTTGAAAATAATGATCTAGTGTATAAATCATTGCAAAGACCTCACTTGATCTTTATAAGTACGTGTTGCGTAAACTATGTATAATTGACAATATAACCGATGAGAAAAAAAAGGGAATTAAGGAACTTACAGAGGTGGGCGTAGTCTGGGTGAACGAAGGTCTTCCGGCTTGTACACAGTAGGAGTTCTCGAAGCAAAGTTCTTTTTGCTGAGGGTTCACTGCTGTTCTTCCACACTTCTTTTAAGTCCCTGGTGACGATCACGATGACGATGACGATGATGATGATGATGATGATGATGATGATGATGATGATGATGATGATGATGATGATGATGATGATGATGATGATGATGATGACGATGACGATGACGATGACGATGACGATGATGATAATGGTGATGATGGTGATGATGAAACATTTTGTTAATGTTGCCAACAGGACCCGGATATAACGAACGCGCCGCTTCCGATAGTGCGTACAGCAGTGGCGCCAAATAGGTCGGAGGTGAACTCCATAGAACCTCAGGTGTGTATCAGGCTTTATACGTGCAACATGCTTTACTTAAGGGGGGCCGAAACGTTCAATCGATTGTCAATGTTTACGGGATTGAAGCTCAGATTGAATGGCAATTGAGAAAAGTACATACATACATTAAATCACGCCTGTTTCCCAGAGGGGTAGGCAGAGACCACTTCTTTCCACTTGCTACGATCTTGACAAATTTCTTTCGCTTCTTCCACATAAAAAAAAAAGAAAAAAAAGAAAAGAAAGAAAAAAAAAAAAAAAAAAAAGAAAAGAAAAGAAAGAAAAAAAAAAAAAGTAGTTTAAAAATAATTGAGCGCTGTAAAGAGTGACATTGGAAACTTGATCCCAGTTTTAAGTACTCTTTTGTTCCTCCCAATAAGCGTCATGGCGCTACACATTAATTGCCATATATTTTTTAATCATTATTTTGTTGTTAATAATAGTAGTAGACTCGTACATCGATCTTAATGATAATCTTCGTTTTTCTATCAAATATGAGTGAGAAAAAATATACTCTCAGTCGCGAGCTCAAATGTGACAGCAATAGCGCCAAAGCTTGAAGTAGGTACTGTTTTACCAACTGACTACATATTAGTAAAACAGCAGTGTTTGCTTTAATGAGCCTTATTGTCAACCAGGAAAACATTGACAATCACAATTGATTGTTTGGGACGCCTGCACAATACAAAGTCAACTCAAATATGAACTTAAGATACCGCCAAAGGCCATACTAACTTTTGTACATGATTTTTTCCTGTTTTGTATTGGTACAAAATCAATATTACTTAGGTACCTTCAGCGATCTATTTATTATCTTTAAGTATTATTAATGCGTCTACCAATTTTGTTTAATTAATTTTTTTTTTTTTTACCTTATTTTATTTACAAAAACATCTAATTGGGTTGACGCACTTATTTAACCAAAAATTAAAACGGCCAATTCTTGTAATTAGAAAAAATAAGTACCTAAGTAATTTTATTCAATGAGTTCCACTTGCGCAGTATGAGCGGGACGGTAAAGTCTCATGCAGATATCGCGCCGATCAATCGGAGAGCGGCCTTATATGTGCACCAATCGCACAAGATTTGGTTCAACCAATCAGAAATCACTTACTTCATAAACGCCAAAGACTAACGTTCAAACTGATAGGCCGAGAAGGTAACTTTCTCATTCTAACTAAAAGCTGTGGCCTGTCAGACTGACTGATCGTCTGTAGTAGCCTTAAGGCTGCGTACACTTAGGTTCATATTTGAATTCTTTTAATTGTGGAGATGGAGAAGTGGGAGGTGCGTTCCAGAGAATCTCAAGGCTGGTAACATACACGGTGATAGGTAAACATTATTACTAACCAGTAATTTCAAGCACTTACATACATTTTCATTTGCATTGGCTTACAAAACTTAAGTAAAGGATATTTATGGAAAAATAAATATACTTAACTCAAAACATCGTGTATGTTTCCAGCCTAATGCGATATAATAAAATGGCCACACTGAAACTTTAAATACCCAACTAGTGTTGCCGTTTTATGGTGGCAGAATTACTTGACTGAAATGAGACCCAGGCATTGTTGTATCAAAGTTATTTATGGACCTTACTCCGCGAACCGCTAAACGTGAACCTTTATTTCACTTTGATAAAATGAAATTAAAACTGCAAACTGATAAGCGGTGTTAGCAAAAAAGATTTAAAAAAAACAATAAGTATCGTTAAATACCTACTTAATATTATTAATATGTAATAGCTAGCTTGTTCAAAATAAATGACAATTTGTTCAAAACAAATGATTGTTCATAAGTTTTGAAACAACAATGCCTCTAATGCCCCTATAAATTCCAATACTTTGAGAAAACTCTTTTAAAAATGATCCCTTAATGTTAGAAACATCATTGAAAATCCATTAAATTTAGTAAAGTAGACTCTCTTTATATATTTAATGTCTGAACATTGAACACCAATTTGAGTTGACCCCGACCTCCGAATAAACATATATCTTAAAATAAAAATACTAATTTGTAATGTTTTTTTCCCCAAATGATTTCGCTCTGGCTACTAGATGCAAGTAACTGGATATTACTTTTAATGTTAACGTCGCTACTAATGTAACAAATATATCAGTCAACCCACAAGGGTATATTTATGGTTTAGAGTAGTAGAAAAGCTTCTTTTCGCTCTAACCTGTGACTCTATCTCTTTCGGTAGGCTGATAAATTATTACCTTAGTATCGGGGAGTAAGTATGTATGTTAGAGGGACCGTGCTTGTCAGTCGCATGTACCTACCATGAATGGATCGTATTTATGTTTCTTCTTCCCTACCCTTGAATGGAAGCTTGGACAAATAGAAAACCCTTGTAGCTAGTTGGAGATTCATTGCAATGTGAACCATCGCATGTTCATACAATAACTATACATTACACAATCATTTTCATTTGAACATTTGCTTAAGCCGACGTTTCAAAGAATCTCTTGATACGGATTTCAATGAATGTTTACTTGCCTAGTAGCTATAGCGTAAATGTACATGTGTTTCTCGTATTTATTTACCTATCTCCCTTTACACTGGGTTTTGTGGAAATACGCTTTAAATATTTGTCATTGTCAGAAAGGTTGAAAGATTTAAATGTTTTAACAGGTGATTTGCTTTTGTTTTTTTTAATATTATATGAACAATGAAATGTAAAATATGATATGAACAATAATTATTAAATAGCGGGCACTTAACTCATTTATGTATTATTAATATGAGTTTTTTTAAACAAGAAATATTTTATCTTGTAGTATAAAATCTAACTTAAATTTCCTTTTTATTTTAACTAGGTACGTTCTTAGTAAAAATTACAAGTGTTTCTTTCCTTTACAAATGGATCAACCAGTATCATAGCATATTATTTTAATTACTCTAAAACAAACCTATTAAATGTATCATGTATTTTTTTAATAAGTCACCTGTAAGGCATTTAAACGTTATTTTAAAGCAATGTGTATGAAACAAAGTTACTAGAAGTTATTTAGCAAAACCTACACTTTCTGCACGAGTAGATTTAAAGTGTCCGGATAAGGGGAGATCGCAAAATACTTTATATTTGTCATAGAAGGAATAAAATCATGGTCTTCAATTCCTAACCTAAAATACGCTATAGGTATAAATTTGTAATATTTTACACATTAAAAAGGTCGCAAAAAAAGTTAAAAAAATACTGTGGTTTTACAGTTGTCTTCTGCATAAACATATAAATAAAACAAAAATGACAATGGTGGAGCGAGATTAAAGTCAAGACATCGGTTTAAGCGAATAAAGGCTACCACAGATCACCAGTTGGACTGACAGGCCGAGGGGTAGGAGGGAGGTAGGTATCTGTTAAAATGAGAGAAGTATTTACCTTTCTCTTTCTTAGAAATAACTGCGTCCCTCAGGGCCTCTCAGTCCGACTGTTGATCTATGGAAGCCCTAAAGCGTACAACTGGAACAAAGATACGCAAAAAGGCTCGTTAGCCAGATAATTTAGTTTTACTTTATACTAACCATCACGCAGAAATGGATGAACATTGATACAAAAAACTGATAGGCAAGATCGGAGGTTGTTTATGTATTAACATAGAAAACACAACACTAAATTGGTTATATAAATACAAAGGGGAACCCTGCTTCGAGGACCCTGCATCGAAAAGACCTGGAATAAAAAAAAAATCACCAAAAAAATAACCCGTATTAAATGATCATTGTAAGAACAGGCTCGGGTTAGGCATTGAATGACCATGTCGCGATCTCCCCTAGTCGGCTCGCCACGCCACATCGTGCGAGCAGTGCGGGCCCGGCGACTACGCCCCGTCAGCACCGTTGGAGCCGCAGACCTCTAGGTAACACAGCTGGCAGACGTTTACACGAGGCGTAGAATAAGAATAGCAGGAGTTTCAATGGTATCGACATCGAAATTCGGTTTAAGTGAAGAATGACATGCAAGACGACAGTCAAGATGCATTACGTTAAGTAGCGTAGCGTTTCCATTCGTTTTGTTTCTAAACCAATCGCGTCACTGGTACATGACGTGATGCGAGGAGTCACGTGATCTACCAGTGACGCGATTGGTTTAAAGACGAAAGAATAGAAACGCTAGTTGGCGTAATGCATTTTTGATAGGGCCTCAGGACAACTCATAATCGTCGGTTAATCTATCAGATTAGTGTCTATATTATAAGCCAGATTGAGTAATGCTATAAGTAGGTAACTTGTAATGTAAATCTAATCCCAACATCAGGTGTTTTGCCCGGATTTTTTTGGATCTGTACCCTTACCACGAGTTATAATTACCGTACTCGCTAGAAGTCGAATTCTCTATAACAATACTGTGGACAGAGCATGCGACTCACTAGCGACTACAGTAATTACGACTCATGGTAAGGGTACTGGAGAACGTACACTTGGGTAAATCTTTAACTTTACCTGAATCAATTAAATAGACATGTATTTTTCCCCATTGTATTTCACGTCGCGTCTTAGATACTAGTAAATGTCTGCCAGCCCACAGAAACAATAAAGAAATCCATCGAATTTGCTTCACATTTTAAAATACATGGCACCACAACGAAGATTCAATGTTGTCTCGTGAAAATTATTATTATAAGTGATTATTTAAAATTTCTACATCAGTCCACATTTCAAATTTTGTTGAGTTTACTTACTTGAAAACAAATGAGGAATTTTAAGTAATGGCTAGCGATAACAACCCTAAAAGACAAGGGAAACGCATGACTGCTTATAGCTGACCCCAGAAATTGAACCCCCTACCAATACCAATGATTTAACTCCATTTAAAGAAAAATATATAAAGTACATCATTAAAAAAATCTAACCATCCAATAGAAATATATCGTAGAAAAATTTAACAAAACTCCCCCCCCCCCTTTTGTTTCTCCTACACGTTGGTCTTCCAGGATTTTATAACAAACTATGGATTTTACTATAGGTAAGTGTAACTCAGGAAAATCCATAACTCCACGGACCAGTTTAAGTAGTAGTAACTGGTCCGTACAAATGTATACCAAATTGTATTAACTGGTTACTGTATTTAAATAAAAAACCAGACATGTAGTTAGTCGAGTTTACACTAAAACATCGACGTATCCTTACCACTGTAAAAAAAATTACATATCATCACGCTATTTGTCAAATTAGTCCTACGACGATACCAGTACAAGCGGTTGACTTTTACTGGAAGATAGTTTCCAACGCCTCAGCAGACTTCTAAAAATCAAGATGTTCTCTTAACTCATAACACTAACATACATAAAACTGTTCTACGACTGACTAGCCAAGTCAACATAACGAGCTATTTCTCTAGGATGGTATGCAAAGATTATTAAAAAGGGGAGCCTGAACTGCTTAATCCTTCTTCTTTCTTCTGCAATGTGCTTAAGCGGCCGTGTCCATTTACGTAAGTGTAAAAAGCGGGGCTATTATATTCAAGTTTATCACTCTGGAATCTGGAGTCTGGATAAATGTCGATAATGCAGCAGTTAATTCCTGACTTTGTAATCCATGGCGATAAAAGAGAGTATGATAGAACCGAAGAATGCATTGGCAGTGCAAAGTGAATGACTTGGAGTCTGTTATAGCTCGAAGGAGAACCTGGTGCCTCATAGCATATCGCCAACGGGGTCGCCGGACCGGCCCGCAGAGGAGGATTTACCATATCCACCTCTTCTGAAAGGTACGTGAAGGAAGTCTGACGCTCTTTTTGTAAAGTAAGGCGCGCATTAGGCTGGCAATCATTGCAGAAATAGTTTGCTGTCTTTTGCTAACTTAAAGTAAGAGAGCAGAAAAAAGATTTAACTAAGTACTAGCATACATCGTAGACCATTGATCTTTAGGTTTAAGGCTGCCACAGAATAACAGTTTACCTCAAGTAACGTCAGTCAGGCCGCCTGACAGTCCAACATTTGCAACATACATTGTGGAATATAATTAGTCTGTGCTAAACGATGAATTGGCAGCGAATATCATTCGGCGGAACCTTGTGAGCTGTGTAGACTGCAAAGCTGTAAGGAAAAGAGACATTTCGCATTTGATTCATTCATCATCTTTGGGTCCATTGTTTTGAACGCCACAGACGGGTCTGACCGTCAAGTGAAAAACGTGCCACTGACGCTACGATGGCTACAGCCGTCAAGAGACTTTGTTTCGTATCAATAAGGTGTAATTTGCATAGCATAGCACACATGTTTCGCGTGTGAGTGACACATTTTGTATTCGACAAAGTTAAAAACGTTTTTATCACCAGCATCACAAGAATATGGCAACATTCCAATGGCATCGCGACGCGGGAGCGTAGGCGCAAGGCGCGAGGCTGCTACAGCCGCCGCCGAGACGCCCACAAACACAAAATTTCAGCCGTCTAGTTCCACGGACAGGTACAGATCAAGAAAATAAAATAAGTTAAGAAACTATGTCCTGTTAGGGCTTTTAGATTTGTTTCCCACTTTTTCCCACTTTTGTAGGTAGATTTAAGTCATGTTATTTTTGCAGCAGGCCCGAAGTGCCAAAGCCCCCAGAAATAGGAGATCGTCGGAACTATTCAATTTATTTTTGGAATGGGAAACAATGCGACAGGAATAAACGCGTCATGGATAAAACACGAAAACGTCACTCGGGAAAAAAAAGGATTTTAGGATATTGATCTAACAATTTCCACTAGGTTTAGACACTGACAATCACTGTAAAAAAAATACAGTTTCCAGTAAAACCTTTTCCCAAGAACGATTTTTAGACCGAAACTTTTTATAGGTTGCTGAGCTCCGGCGACTCCCTGGATTCGGACACCACGGAGGGTCCCCCCGGCGTGTGGGAGACTTCCTTCTCGCAGCCGCCGCGCGCCTCCGGGCCCGCGGTCAGTGCCACCAGCACACACACTGACACCAATAATTCACCTAGCAAAGTGCCCATTTCCCGAAATTCACTAGATCACCTGACCTGGCACCTTCCTCGGGCAACGCACAACTGTTGCTATACAACAAAGAAATACTGCCAGCCGCTGTGGTACTTTGCCACGGGGGCCCGTTTTAATTTAATTCTATTTAGCGTAGTTATGATTAGATTTGTTTCAGCTTTGTTTTTTTTTATTTGACGAAGTCTCAGTTTTAGTTTGGGATTTTAACTTTATATTATTATGGAGAAAATAATTTAAATTTAGTCTATTAGTGAAATTAACCACAGGATTAATATTAATAGTCTAGTGAGTTTCGAGAAACTGGCACCAGACGGCTGGTCAAGTTGCACTCGAAACCTGTACTTAATGTAGATATTACTTAGCCATAATGTATGCATTAAGTCCATGTTAATCCATACATTTCAACTAATCTACGAGTATTATCCACCGACGGAACTATTATAACATGGTTAACACTTTAAAAAGATAAGTTTACGTGTCTATATATCTAGTTTATGTTTTAAAGGTATTTGAATCGATATGGTCTGAGCTAAGTTCTATGAAAATAGGTTGGGTTTAAGATATATCAGCTGATAAGGAAAAAACTCCATTACGCATTTTATGTGGGTGCTATCTTAATGTTTAAATATTGTAAATGTTATATATTCTTTTATTTCTGCATACCGTGTGAAAATGCAACTTGTCTAGGCCTACATTGAGAACACTGAGTTTTAAATAACGTTTCAGAAATAAACCTGTGCCAGCCAACACATGTGCGGTTGTCAGCTTTCTCGTCTAGACATATACGTTAATAATAAATGTGATGCTTATGTCATTTATTTTTGCATAACAATCTCTTTACTTGCGGCTTTCTCATGCTGCCATCTAGCGTACTTTAAACAATAATCTAACAGAAGTCTCAATAAGAACACTATTTCCCAAACCTAACACAAACTTCTCTGCTCGTCAGGTCGACAAACTAATCAGCATAACCCCGACGTCACCAAATCCACCAGAGAACGTATTATCCAACGCAATAGAGGCCAACGTCCAAGTCGTGGACATATCCAACCAAAACCTAGTCCCAGAATGGAGGACTGCACCGATCGCGTCCCCAGACCCCCCTCGAATCAACGCCTGGGCCAGTAAGGAACCTCCAAAGCCAAAACCGAAACCGTTCTGTCTCGACGCCACCCAGCTAGAACAAAATCTAAACGCGCTAAAAAAGAACAGCGGCTCCGTCAACCTAAATACAATGAACATACTTCCTTCTTACATCAACCTGGTAACTCCAAACAAGCTTTCAGAATCGAAAACTATACAAATAGATCCGAAGAAAGCAGTGATTCATGACTTGCAGAGTCCGAAAGAGGAGCCAAAAGAAGAGAAAGGGAAATTAAAGCAGTCTGCCTCTGCAGCGAGTCTATTAAATGGACCTATGACAGATGTTCCTTACGCCGATAGTGATAACGCATCCTCGAGTTCAGGGAGTGGCAAGAATCAAATTAACAGTCAGAATAACAAGAATTATGCTGATAAAGTGGTCGGAGAGAAGAAAGTTGTAAAACAGGGTAGCAACGAGGAGTTCGCAGAGTCAGAAATTAATTGTTAAATGAATCAACGCCATGGGTTGTGGACTTGTGGTGGTGAGGCGACCTCGTACATTAACTTTTGATTAGAGTAAGGTGTACAATTACTCATATAAAGGTGTAAATAGTACGCTAAAGTTAAAAGCATGCATTATGTATATTATAACTTGTATTTTTTGTCGATGTGTACAAATTTGTTTTTAATAAATGTATTCGTTTGGATGCTTATACATAGTTGAATAGTTTGTTGCTCAATTTGCTCAATATTTTGCCAGTTGTAGGCCAATGTAATGATAAAAAGTTAGGTTTTCTACGTAGCGCCTGTCCGAGGGAAGATTTTATACGATAATAATTTTGAGCTTGGTAGCATTTAATTTCTTGTGCCAATTTAAAAGTGTTTCAAAACACCGTTGAATTGATACTTCATTTAAGAGAATTAGTACCTTGCGTAAATTAAAATTAAGTTTTTTCGACCATGATGACATATGTGGAAATTCAAACGCACACTGCTCGAGAACCTATTCAATCGTTATAGTAGTACCTTGAATTATATTTAAGCTCATTAAAACGAATTATACCTAACTTTGTATTTCTATTACTAATGTTTCAGAAATCGAGATCAAACCTGCATAATATATTGTCGTTGTTCCTGTAGCGTCTTAAACTAGGGTGTCTTTATATGAGAGGTGTGTTTAAGTTATGTCGAGAGCAAATAGAACAGAAGTGACAGAGCCCTCCGAGGTGCATCCAGCAAAAAAAATACCGACTACAGCGAAACAAAGGTATATATGTATGTCATTGTATGGATGTTCCACTCTACTTTTTTGACATTTGTGGTGTCTATCAATTCGTCTTTTTTTATCGAAGTCGGATATTTTTTAACGGCAATCGTATATAATAATTATAATAAAAAACAGAAATGTTAGTACAGTAAGATTAATGGGCCTTCGACACTCGGCAATTCTCGACATTCATCGGGAGAGATCGGAAGGGCAAATGACACGAGACACATTGCTGCGTATTCATAATAATGTCATTGTGTGCACCTAACAGTCTAAAACAGTAATGTAGATCACCTGCCACAATAGATAGATAGATAGATTAATTTATTCGACTGTTTAATAAAACAAAAAACACAAGTATTTGACAAGACAAAAAAACAAAAGTAACTTATTTATAACTAATTAAAAATTAAAATGAGATAAACGAAACGGAGTACCAGCTCAGCATGTGCTGTGCCACGGAGCCGCAGCGCTGATTTTCAGCTGGACCCGTAAGAGATGGTAGGATAGCAACAACAAAACAACAAAATAAATATAACAATCACATAAAATACAGTCTAGACACACAGTTAAAGTAATAATACAATCTAGATAAATAATTATAGGATCACAAGTGTTAAACATAACAACAAAGTGAGATCTAACGCTCTAAACGCATTCTTAATTGCTTACATTTATAACTAAATATTTATCCAACACAAAACTAAAGAAAAATTATAACAGCTAAACATAAACCACAAAGACAACCATATCATAAAAAGTGATCAGTGCAAATTATTAATTACAATGATATATTTTTTACAATAGACCTATGAATAACACAGATGTGGCTTGATTTAATTATTACATCGCATTAGTGGAAACGCAAATATTAAATTAGTACTTACTTATTTAAAAGCGTTATTTACGCTTTTAATCACTTTCACTGTCTGAATTAGAGACATTGATTATGAAATTGTTTTCCCTTGATTTTGTAAGCTAACCCGTCACTCTATGTGAAAACACGGATCTTTACGATTAAAACCGACATGTCCCGGGTGGAAGGTGTCAAAGTGGAAAGAATCGTACTGTATCAACATTTCACTTTACGTGCGACTGGGCACTATGGACAAATTAATAACATTAACCGGTAAATTGTATGATAAGGTATTTGAATCATTTCACTTGAACAAATTAATCATTTAGTTCACAAGTGTATATTTAATATAAAAATGAAAGCCCTTTTTTGTTTAAGAAAGGATTTGACACTGGGTTAAAGCTATGGGATATACTATTAATAAGAATATTTAAACGATATACAAAACACAAATCGTTCATTTAACGATTCTAGGTAGATTAAACGTAGGAAAGCTTAAAATGTTTGTAAATAATATAAAAATAGAAAATAATGTCCTTAAAATAATTTAGGTTAAGTACCTTTATTTAGAATTAAAAACGTTATATTAAGGTGGTATAGAATTATAAGCCCGTTAGTTTTGATAGTTTTAATTATGTTGAGTATGTCTTTGATGAAATGGTTACGAAATTTAAATATATAATATTATATATATACAAATATATTTTAAATCACCCGCGTTAGTCACATCTCACGTGACATACTAATGATGTACTCATTTGTAATGATCATTATTATATCTATTGATATGTATGACACCAGCTTTAATTAATAATTAAGATAGAATAAGGAGTCATTTTTTTCGTTAACATACAGAGTAGTGCCTTTTTTCTTTTTTACTGCTCTTTTACGTTTGATTTTATATATTTGGGCATAAAATGTCAGTGTATCTGATACGTTTTTACCGTAATTTTTTAATTAATGCATTAGTTGGGCCTTTCATTTACGATCTCATTTTCCTGACCCAACTGCCAAGTCAACAAGCTCAAATTGGATTGGTTAAGAAATATCATTATTTTTGAACATCAATGAGTTATGTAAAAATATAAAATGTATTTTTGTGTAGATTTTTTTTAATGAAATTTCAATTTATTTAATACCAAATCGTCAATAAACATAAGTCTGTAAGGTAAGGAACCTCGTGAATAAATTAACGTAATATATGCAATGAATATGTAACTATAAATGAATCTCCAATCATTTCCCGTGCGTTTAATACAACAATAAAGTAGAGTTGCCGCGAATACTCGCTATTCGTCGAATACCGAATAATAGCTAGAATTATTCGGCTTTCGGCGAATAGTCGTCTAAAACAAAAATTTTATCGGACAAAAGAACTAATGAGTTAAAAATAATCATTGTTTTAATTATTTTCCCTAATAAAACAATACACAATATCAATTATTATCTGTAATATGTGCCTGTGCCTATCATATTCATGAAATTAAATTAGTTAGGCATTTTAATTAATATTTAAAAACAAAACGGGGTATTCCCCGTAAACTATATACAAGAATAGGGTTGCCACTTGCCGTCATTTAAAAATTGAAAATTAAATTTACTACATATATGTAGGTATGTATCCTGAAACAGATTTCTTTATCTTTATTGTTTTCTTTTGCTCACAACCTTAGAAGAAATTAGAAATATTTTTAATGCGTTTAATGTTTTTTTTATGTCGAATAGTAATGTCGAGTTATTCGACTATTCGCCAAAGTGAATGGCGATTAATCGGTATTCGACTATTCGCTATAACCACTATTCGCGGCAACTCTACAATAAAGTCCTTTGTTGAATTATTTCGAACAAGCGACCCGCCGAGAAAATCGGTCCCGGTTTACGCGAGTTTTCTGTAAAACAACATTTGAGACGCGAAATTACAGACAGACGGCCGGAGATTTTTATAATAAGTAGTGATTACAATGGCCTCTGTTGTATATACTTTTGATTGTTGCTAAATATAGTTGGTTGAATTTTATAGGATATTTTATGTAAAACGTCCAACTTTCAAAAGTGCGCAAAAATTAAAGGAAGTCTTGGTAATACAATTTTGTTTCGAGGAATAACGTTTCGTTGTCACTTCGGATACGATGCTCAATGTTAACTTGTTATTTTCGGATTAGATAAAATTATCTAAAGTTATTTCTTTGACAAATTCATTTAAAAAAAAGTGGTTGTGAAAATATGTATAGTGACGGACGGACAACATCCTAAGGAGTAGGTGAAAGTGACTCTGGAATGTTATTCATCATTCTAATAGACTATCAGTATTAATACCTACTTTTGGAACAACGAAATTATAAAAATGTCCCGTTTCGCGATTTATATTTTATTTTTTTAAATGGCGAATGGCAGTGATAAATATTAATAGGACCTTCAATAAATAAAGGACGTAATAGAGTGCGTGAGAAGAGATCTATGCCTGGGGCTCCCTGGTGTACCACGGCGCCCTGAGGGCCCAGACAAGATGCACTACGCTAGCTAGCGTTTCTCTTCGTTTAGTTTTTAAACCAATCGCGTCGTGATACGAAAATTCACGTGATGTGCCAGTGACGCGATTGGTTATAAAAGTAAACGAAAAGAAACGATAGTTAGCGTAATGCATCTTGTCTGGGCTCTCTATAGTTATAGTTATATAGCCCTGTGGTGTGCCAAGCGGGCACTTTTCTTTCCTAAGATTGATTAGATTCTAAGCAATTCCTTCGGAATTTTGTCTCTGAGCGCTTATAACATACTAAGGTTTTCGGTGTTAGGCTAAGACCTCGAAACGGTGTGCCGCGAAGAAAATTCTATACAACTTTTATTCTATACTTTTTTTTCGAATTCTTAATTGTCTTCGAGCTATACACGCACACGGACGGCAACCATTTTGGTAGTTGTTTATTTGTCATAATATCGATTGGCCGAAACGTATTTGTCATGTGATAGTAGGGTTGCCAACTATTTTTGGGGGATTTATAGTATTTTCCAAAAAAAAGTGTAAAAAATATAGTACACAGTAAAAAAATATAGTACTTTAAGACAACTCTTTATTTTGGGGTAAACTATACTTACTAGCATTCTGTGAACTCCTTTTAAATAACACTTCTTTTAACTTGAACAGCTTTCAGGTAATTTAGAACTTTTTAAATAAAATTAACTTGGAACGTGTGTTACGTCAGTTATGTGTGTAAATTGAAGTACTTTGTAAAATCCCCCAAAATATAGTATTTTTGCGTACTATATATTTCTTCAACAGTATATAGTACTTACAGAGAATCAAAATATAGTACAATACTATATAATATAGTACGGTTGGCAACCCTATGTGATAGTGTTTATACTAAAGTAGGTAGCATGATAAAAACCTTTACTTAGTAAAATTTTACCCCTTAAAGGATAAAATGGGGCCTAAAGTCAGTAGAGAAGTAAGTCCTTTTTAAAAGTTAGAAACATGAAAATCGGTATTTCAGCTAGGTACTCTTTTAACACATAAAATAAAGACTTAGTTTTATTTATACCTTTAGAATACTTACACCCCAAGAGAGTGAAATGGAGGCTGGAAATCCCCATCATTGTTGAATCAACATCATTTATAAAATAGGTAGGATTATTGGTTTTCATCTGACGTTCAGGGTAGGCAAGAGGGGGGCTCGGTAGCGCAGACCCCGCCTAAGTAATCGACCTCATCAACATCATTTATAAGATAGGTTTAGGGTTAGGTTTGTTCATTTTCAATTGTCGGCCAAAGTCTGGTAGAGGGCGGCTCGAGGGCTCGGAGGCGCAGTCTCTGCCAAAGAAAAGGCTAGGGAGGTTTGTTGCCCTAATTATAAGGCTTTACAAGTCGATTCACGAGTTGGCACGAATGGATTGAATGAGTGAATGAAAGTATACTAGTGTGTAAAATAGTAACAGGTTTTCGGTTCGAAATTCGAACAGTGGTTCAAAGGACTCACACAATGATAGGTGACATTACTTTCGTTCAATCCATTCGTGCCAACTCTTGTGAATCGACCTGTAGGTTCGTAATTTTATTTATAGCAGTCTGCGTGAATATCGCGAAAATTTAAGTAACGTTTTCATCTTTTTTGTATTCCTGGCAAGGGTTCTCCGTCCTTGGCGTTCTCGATCTCAATAATAGATGGTTCTTACTGAAGACCCTCTACGTCGTCTTCGTCATTTCACTTTTCCTAAGCGTGTAACTCAAAAACAATTGGGAATTCGAAAAAAATGTGTATAATATAAATTGTAGCGAATTTTATGAGCTTTCATTTAGTATAAGATTGTTTTTCTTTGTAGTGTATTGTTTTCGAGATCTTAGCTAAAACCCAAAGGTACCCTTCTTTGTCCTACGACTCGTTTGCTCAACGCTAGGACTTTAGTAGGTACCTATGTTCACTTCACCATTGTCTAATATATTGCTTTAAACTGAATGACGTGTTAACCTGTAAAATATCATTTAGACATAAATGGGGAATATTCATGGCCTGACCTATTTACGGCTTTTATAAAAAGCAAAAGCTAATTCATCTAACAAAAAGTTAAAAAAAAAAAAAAAACTGTAAAAATAACTAAATTCAAAGCCAACAAAGATTTGTTCCTATATTTCTAGCAAAACAGAATTTAACATGGACTTCATTTGGCCGACCTGTTACATGATGTCAGTCTATAACATCGCTGTCTAATTAGCACTTTAAAATGCTTGTATCTTCCGTATTCGCTGGCTGATTTTATTTTTAATTTCACTGTTGGTCTACACACATACATACATAAGCTCACGCCTTTATTCCCAGAGTGGGGTAGGTAGGCAGAGCTACAGAATTTCCAACAACTATAAAAACTATTTGATAATTCTGTAACCACATTTTGCACACTTAGGCGAAGATGTTTACCAGTCTATTAGTGACAGGTTGCAAGCCCATCGCCTAACAGTACTACTCTTCTGTGTTGGTGTTCTCTTTTACGGTATTTTCATATTTTGTTGAGAAATGCGAATTTAAAAACCGTGCATATTCCTTAGTGCTGGTAAACTTAACAAAGAAATAAATAGGTACGCAAGTTTCTGAAGGAATCGCTTAGGTCTCTGTTAAGTCAGTCTACACTCTACTCGGCCTGGATTCGTTGACTGGACTAAACTCTATTGTAAAATTAGTATATAAGGATATATAATATGCCACATAAGGACATGGAGACATATATGTTATACATTAGGGTTAAAGCAAAAGCAAATATGTGTAAGTTTATAAATAATGTTAAGAATAAAGTGTAATTGATATTCAAAATGTAATAAATGTAAAAAATAATAATAAATGTAATAGTGTTCTTTTATTTGTAACTTATTAAAACTTTTTGCTTTTCGCTGCTTGCTCGAAAGTAGGTACAGTAAAGAAAATTAATACCTAGACCATTCTGGACTGTCATAGTGACGTAATCAATCGAAACGTAAGAGACTTCTCAGGTTTTTTTACAGTGTCTCTTGGTCTAGAAATCAACTTCCTCGACTGTACTGACTCTGGTGAAAAAGGATACAAGTCTCCCGAGGTTTAGGTGGTAAACGGTACAAGTGTACTAATACTCTGTAAATCGCCGGTGAAACTGCAAAACCGCGTAAGTAACATTTTTAATACGAAGCAAATTGCACCTTTTCAATAAGACGGTAAGGTTTATTTTGCTCTAACATAAATTTGTTAGTTACGCGGTTTTGCATACATACATACATAAACTCACGTCTTTATTCCCAGAGTGGGGTAGGCAGAGCTACAGAATTTCCAACAACTCTAAGAACTTTTTGATAATTCTGTAACCACATTTCGCACACTTAGGCTAAGATGTTTACCAGTGTATTAGTGACAGGTTGCAAGCCCATCGCCTAACAGCACTACACGCCTTTATTACCTTAGTCGGATTTTACAACATCCACGGGAAGACACGGTGTGGCACTATTCTAATCCGGCAACCACACATCATTACACCGCATTATATGGCATTATCATTATCACCGACGAAATTACGTTTACCGTTTCTTATCTATGTATCTAATCTAATACCTTTGAACGAGCAATTCTTGTCTATATAATCTGAATCTCGGAAACGCCTCCAACGATTGCCATGACATTTAGTATGCAGGGGTCTTCGGCGGTTATAAAGCCATCTAGCTAGGTTTCATTTTTAGAAAACTTACCGAAAGAAAAATAACGAGCAAAGCTCGATCATCCAGGTGCAGTCGGTCAAAAATGTGGTCTACCACCTGTAACGAGGTTGTTACAACCTCCTTTTTTACGTTCCTGGCCACTCTTTCATTTCGTTTTAATCTTTCTAAATTCAAAATTGTTTATGATCCATTTTGATATCGATCCATGAGAGGACTCTCAGATTATCTTTCGTTAACACAAGACACGGGTCCCGTGTCTTACTATATTATTTTTCAATTTCTTTTATTTAAATAACAATTCTATTTTAAAGATTGTTTCATTTACTAATTTACCACCTTTAATATTCTTCCTCTACGGGTCACCGAAATACTTACCACTGCTACGTCAGACACCCTCTTCCCTTTCCCTTGCTATAATGCTATGACAGTGACAAGTGTCAACCTTAGCGATAACTAGATCTCACAGATTTTTTTGTCAAAACTGGTCCTTGGCCGACCGTACTTAAGAGCTAAATCGTCTTGTTACCTTTTTCACTAGAGTCAGTGTCTTGGCAGCACTTGTAAATCGATCCGTAAAAGCTTCATGATTTTTTTTCAGTACTCTAACATCTCAATCTCATCTCAACTTTAATTCAAGTTTCCAATAAACAAGGGTTACTTTATGAATAAGAACAGCACACTTCTTCAATTTTTTATTAAGTTCCTGTTAAATACTACTTTTTATGAAATGCTAAACATCAAATCAATGATAAATCACTACGAATCTCGCTGACGTTTGCATATTACAATTATAAATAAACTAAATCCAGTATATTTAAAATCTATTGAAAGTACAGAAAAAAATTTATTTGACAAATATTTGAACAGACAGACGGATAGATAAAGAATAATACGAACAGAGATCAATAATGATTTTTTCAAACATTACTAACCAAAAGATACAATCACATTTTTTCCTTATTCCAAGTAGTTCATTACATAAAATACAAAAGGCAAAGCAAAATAACTTCAAAGAACACATTTTGCTGAAATAACCTTATAGGTACCTACGCCTACATTATAAATTGCAACATAATTATATAGATCGTAAAGCTTAAGACAAATATTTAATACATTATCTTCAATACTTTCTTCAATAACTCGAGTATTTTTAACTCATATAGCAACATACAAAAATAGCAACAATGATAAAATTGTTATAGTTACTATTTTGTTCAATTCTTTTATGTACTTGCTCGATGAAAAATAATGTGATGAGTTATTGCACAATTTTTTTCTTAAATTAGGTTTCACTACAGCAAATAATTCTTAAACTACAAATAATACATATTGAATACTAGCAAATAACATCGATGTACGAATGATATGAGCAACATGGACGACTTACAGTATTCATAAACGCAATAAAAAGTACTTATGTTGGCAGTCCTGATGGAATCTATGTTTTCGTATAAATTAAACAGAATACCAACTTTAAGACAGAAATATTGAGTTTACAAATACAGTTTAAAAAATACTAACCACTACATTATATTTGGATACAAGTATAAAAAAATCTCTTACGATACCTACACTTTTAGTGACGCTGATGTTTTTATCAAAAAGTTTTTAATGAAATTTTTACTATAGCAACAATTTCACATGTAACAGAACCAGGTACTACACAAAAAAACAACTGCAAAAAATATTCAGTATTAGCTTTTTTTAATTTACAAGAAAGAGGAATCACTTTCTAACATTCAAAAGTTATTTGCACTGATATATTGCATTCTCATTACTATCTTGCTGAGCATGATAGAGCCACAGTACTAGAAACAAGATAAAAATTATGCATGCTTCTGTATAACATTTTGGAATTTCGTATTAATAACGAGAACATTTATTTAAAAAGCGACTGTATATAATTTTCAATCATTAGATAAAAATAGTGTAGTACCGTGAAGACTAAATTGCATTATACTTCATAAATAACATCAATCTTTTGTAAATAAGTAATAATTTCGCGAATGAATTTGTAAATAAAAAAAATTGCCTCAACCCCTAGCTTAAACTCAATAATAATCGTCAAAAAAATTAAAATATGACTTGTTTAATTTACGCACGTGACAACACAGATCTAATAACATCAATTTGACAGTTGTATTTGGCGCTAAAACATTTCAAAATGGCGTCTGCTTAAGCGCTACCCTACAACGACTATTTCATTTTAATAGTTGATCGAAGCAAATCATAACATTGACAATAATTTAGGTACATACTGGTTTTTTAAGTTACAAAGCAAGCTTTAAAAAAATGCATTGCTGAAAACATTTCGCGCCAAAACAACGCCACCTATGTTACATATTTCGAAAATTTCATCAATCTCCAATCACACTATCACATTGCGCCATCGTAATTCGCACCTTAAACACGCGTTTATTTAGAAGTCGTTGTCGCTTGACGCGTCGTATGTCTCCGCTATGTAAGGTGGCGGTAGGTAGCGGCTTGCCGCCAGTACTGGACCGTGGAAAGACTGAGATCTCAAGACGCTACTGTAAATAAAGTATTAAAGGTAAATATAGTTAAATAAATAAATCTACAGATTATTAAAGTTCGTAAACTCATTTAATTATCACACAATAAACGCTGATCTGTGAAGCTATGATATACATTGAGATTTTTAATCATATTTTGTGAATTTAAATAATTAATATTAATGCATTAATGTTTGTGAAAATACACGTTTTTAAAGAAACAAAGCGACACAGTACTGTACTAGTACAGTTGCGAGAAGTAAATGTTGGTCACTTTTTAACTGTATGTGATGGCGATAAGGTTCAAAAGTGACGAACCTTCTAGGTTACTACTAGGTTTTTGTATGATTTCTAAGACTTCAAAGACTATTTATAAAACCGTAAAAAATGACTCAGTAGATAACAAATGTAGCCAACTCCATGGAACTTGATTTTGTGATAGTTTTATTGTAGAAAAACTTTGATTTTTCTTATATTTGCAAATAGGATGTTGATAAAAAATAAAATGTACGAAATAAAGTGCTTAAATACATATTTCTAAGTGACCATTATATACAATGTAATAATAATAGAGCATTGTGATTATTTGTTTCTTAGAACCATGTAATACAGTAGAAAAATTAAAATTAAAAACATGCAAAAAATTGTAACCATAACACCAACAAAAAAAAGATATTTAGTTTTAAAAATAATATTGGTTAGGTATTTTCAAAGCATTTTAGTGCCAAGAAGTGCAAAGTGTTTTAGTTTTCTATAAGCCCTTTGTTCTTTTACTTATTTCCTTTATTTCACTTAGTATTTTGTTCCTAATCGAACAAATAAGCAACATATACGAAAACTATACAGTCACATCTCTCTCTAGTGCATAACTGCGTCCTGCTCAGCCATGATATCGTTGCAGGATTTAACGTTGTTTTAATATTGGTTTGTTAGTGGTTAAATTTCAAATACCAATCATAGATTATAGAACCTACTTGTTCTGAGCCTCTATTCTCGGTACAAACCATATCACATTTGACCTGTGGCCTTTTTTATAAAGCTACAAACTCGTCCAGGTTACAAGTTTCCATTTGACACAACCTCGACCAATGACGACCAGCCGTTTGAGTGTTGCCAGTTTAGACCAGTAAAATTGTTACTTGTAGTATAAAACGTGCCCCTGTTATTGTATCATTTTAAATTCGGCCGCCATAACTGTCAAGGAAATAAGAGCTGTCAAAACGTTGACAATACGATAACAGAGGGGCTATTGCCTAACGCACTCGCAATCGCAATCGTTTTAATTTCGAAATACGAAGGATTGTCTGCATACAAAGGAAAATCGAAGGATTGTCTGCAACAAAGGAAAATCGAAGGATTGTCTGCATACAAAGGAAAATCGAAGGATTGTCTGCATACAAAGGAAAATCGAAGGATTGTCTGCATACAAAGGAAAATCGAAGGAGTGCCTGCATACAAAGGAAAATCGAAGGATTGTCTGCATACAAAGGAAAATCGAAGGAGTGCCTGCATACAAAGGAAAATCGAAGGATTGTCTGCATACAAAGGAAAATCGAAGGATTGTCTGCATACAAAGGAAAATCGAAGGAGTGCCTGCATACAAAGGAAAATCGAAGGATTGTCTGCATACAAAGGAAAATCGAAGGATTGTCTGCATACAAAGGAAAATCGAAGGATTGTCTGCATACAAAGGAAAATCGAAGGATTGTCTGCATACAAAGGAAAATCGAAGGATTGTCTGCATACAAAGGAAAATCGAAGGATTGTCTGCATACAAAGGAAAATCGAGGGAGTGCCTGGATTGTCTGTTTTTTTTTTAAATAAATGTGCTGTAAAAAATTGTTACTTTCGCTCTGTGTGCGTTCTCTCTGAATAAAATTATTTTCTTTCTTTCTTTCTTTTGCATACAAAATGAAAACAATTGTCCCACTTTGAAGCCGATTCTGATTGCGAGTGCGTTAGACAATAGTGACGCAGGTCAAAGACGAATCTTACCACCAAGAATAGAGGCTTAGAGCAGCTCAGAGTACTATAATTTATTTATTACTAGCGACCCGCCCTCGCTTCGCTTCGGTTTATAAGAGTTTTCTGTAACACCAGTACATAAAATAAAAAAATAATATACATATAAACCTTCCTCTTGAATCCCTCTATCTATTAAAAAAAACCGCATCAAAATCCGTTGGGTAGTTTGAAAGATCTAAGCATACATAGGGACAGACAGCGGGAAGCGACTTTGTTTTATACTATGTAGTGATTTAAATTCCGTTGCTTCGTTTTCTTTATATTTATACATATAATTAGAGTAGTGATCATAGTGTTGCTTTGTGCACATAATAAATAGGAATTGGATGGTGAAAAGAACAATATCGAGGTGATGTACTATCATCCACATATTAAAAACGCTTGGTTTAAATAATTCGCACCTTGATAATCATACCGTCACTAAACAAAAAAATGCTTTATTTGAAATCCAACTTCATTTTGATGGCAATATTGTCATTATTCGAACTCTTATATATTTTGTTTAGTGACGGTTTGATTATCAAGGTACGATATATGCTTTTTTCCTTGAATGACAAAAAAATATTACATAATTATTACAATTTTAATGCTTCCGATCTTGCCGCGATTCAATTACAATGAAAGAGCGAGATAGTATTTGCCGATCTGCATTTAGAAGAAAAGGATACGAATAATGCCAACCAAATAAGACATTTATTAGCGTTCAAAAAAATCAAATTCAGTGAAATCTAACAAGTTATATTCCCATCGCGGATAGATATGTTAGTAAGCATTATTTTAAGCCAAAACCACCAATCGGTGCGGTAATTTGACAGTAGTGTCAATTTCTGGACGTTACAACTGTCAAAGTTGACATCTGACTAACCTTTACACAAACAAGTTGACCTCCTTGTCACTCTAGCCAGAATTTCATGCATCTGTCACGCTCTAGAATACGTAATGAAAATGTTAAAATTAGTTTGACGTAATTGAAAATTAAAAGAGGAAATTAATAAGTAAATTATTTTGTAACGAAAAAGAATATTACATTTTCTGTAAATTAAATGTTAGTACATACATACACCGTTATTCATCTACGCGTATGCCCAAAACAATATTTGTTTATAAGTTAAAAATTTACATGATCCCATTTTAACCAAAAAAAAAATGGTGGCTGCCACTTGCAAATATTGTAGTTAAAAAAACTATACCTATACATTAATCTACAGTATAAAGATCAGGGGCCCTAATATGGCTGCTTTTATAGCGTGATAAAGTTTGAATAACGCATCTGTCACCTTCTGACCCGTGGATAAGTACGAGAGTGACGGATACTTTATCCACATTTGACACGCGATATAGACGCAGCCATACTAGACCCACAGAAGTCAACCCTGACACCTGTCTTCACAGTACAATATAAAACCTATGAATCCTACTAATTAAATATTTAAATGCGAAAGTTTGTGTGTGTTTGTTTGTTACTCCTTCACGCTGCAACGGCTGGACGGATTTGGATGAAATTGAAATAGAGACAGCTTATACCAGGGTATAATTCGAACTGGATTGACAGATGTCAGGATTGACGTCCTACTCTACATCACCGATTCCCTGATGAGACTGTTTTTCCTATTGATACATCAGTTTATGAACAAAGATAATGTCAACATCATTTTGATACAAACAGGGGTCTACCACTGGACATCCAGCACCCTGCTTGTAGTGTCTGGTAGTGTAGGGCTTACCTGGCGGTTTTAGGCGCCGGCTTGGCCCCCGGTTTGCCCAGGGCCGCCGCCTTGCGCGGGTCGTACGAAGCCCTCCGTTTCCACTTCTCTAATTCCTGCTTCTTTTGTTCTGAAATTGATAAAAAAAAACTTGAAAATGCCGAAGTGGACTGAAGTTAGTCTAACGTTTCTCACTAGATGGCGTTAACCAATTTTTTTTTAGGCGGTATTGCGGTGTGTAACTTTTCTTTATTTATACACTAGAGTCCCGACTGCGCTTCGCTTTGGTTTATGTGCATTTTCTGTAACACCCGTATATAAACCAGAATTTATCATACATAGAAACCTTCAGTGAAAAAAGTGAATTGAAAATCCGTTGGGTAGTTTTTGAGATTATCGAAAACTTACAAATATTCCAAGTTTTTCAGAGGACTTTGTTTTATCGGAGAAATACTGGAAAAGGGCCGAATCCTAAGTACCCGAAACCGACGTGCGTGCATGACTCGATGTATGAATGTGGAAGAAGCGAAAGAAATTTGTCAAGATCGTAGCAAGTGGAAAGAAGTGGTCTCTGCCTACCCCTCTGGGAAACAGGCGTGATTTAATGTATGTATGTATGTATATTTCTCTATATAAGTATTTATACCGTTGTCTAGTACCCATAATACAAGCCTTGAGCTTAGTTTGGGACTAGGTCAATTGGTGTGACATTGTCCCCTGATATTTATTTATTATTTATTAATGCTGTCGCAAGATATCGAGATACCAGGGTTAAACCTGCCCAGTCCCCACATTACCCGCCGTTCCAAACGCTTCCACTTACCCATCTCATAGTGCTGCGCGCTCCCCTTGCTCACCGAGCCCGCCCGGTCATGGTTGAGCACAGCCACGTAGGTCTTGCTGGGGTCCCTCCTCAGGAAGTTCTTGGGCGAGCTCTCCGGCTTGTACTTGGAGATGTCCAGGTACCGCGGCTGGATGGGCTGCTTCTTCAATGATGTGGTGGAAGATGACATTGAATAGTCGCCGCTGTACCTGGAAGAGTAGAGCAGTTCTTGCTAGACTGTCCAAGGTGGGTATTTTTTTTATTGAACGCTCTAGTTGCTTCTGTTTGTGGAAATAAAATTTTCCTTATTGGTTAAGACTGCGCCGAGCAAACGTCGAGGGTCCAGTGGCGCCCTCATTACTATTATTGTGTTTTCTAATTAACTAAAGAATTTCCTTGCGATCAGACGATACGTTTTTGTAGCGCAAGTAAAGACACTATTTATAGGACACGTAACAAACTTTAATAACAATTACCCTTTGAGTAGTCGGCTTAACGGGAAAAGGTGGTCATTTTTTTCCGTTAAGTTGATAATTAGAATGTGAATTGTTATTAAACTATGTAATATACCCTATAAGTTGTGTTTTCATTTGTAGTATTTTTAAAAACCTACCGATCAATTTCAAGAAAATACTTTAGTTTATTAGAAAACACAATAATAGTGATGAGAGCACCACTGGACATCCGGCGTACGCTCGGCGCAGTCTTAATAAATGGGTTTACCCCAATTACATTTGCTTCAATGAAGGGTGGTTTCTGGGACAGCCGAATTTCTAAATATGAATAATTACTTAAATTGAATCTACCTATAGTACTACGTAGATAAGAATTAAATCCTGACTTATTGCACAACCATGAAGTGTCTGAATATTGATAATATGGACAACACTCAAAAAATACTGTTATTACTGTTCTCAAGCTCTCTTTGCTGATGCCAACATTATCGATATTCGGAAATTAAACAATAAACGAAAAGAATATTAATGAAAACTCAAAAAACAACCTTGAGGGTGACGGCATCAATAATGGGCACTTAACTCTTATTGAAAATTTCATAAAATTAATTGTAGCAGAAGAAATAAATAACCCTTATCTTCTGTAAAATAAGAATTAAGTCGTTCATTGAATACAAAACGGGCACAATCCGAAATGAGTCAGTGTTACATTTTAGAATTAGAAGCGGTTGGAATACGATTTTTAATGGAAGAGTAAATTATTATGGAATGCGTCCATTTTGTATAAATTGAGCGAAGTGTCTATCATTGGTCCTTGTCCATTACTAGTTCCGTCACCCGAAATAAGAGATTATAATGAGCTGCCAAAAGTATCCTAAGTAGACCGGATAAAGTATCCCTTATTTACAAATCCATGATCACAACCAAAAACTCCTCACCTCTGTTTAGGCTGAACCGGCTTCTTCCCTTGCCTCATGACAACGGGCGCACTCTCAGTGCCACTCTCTCCCTCCGTGTCACTTGTCCCTGTCGTCATCGACTTCTCGTGGCTGAATATCGACGAGTTCCTTGGACTACTTCCGTTGGTGGTCGACGTGTCACTGTCCAGAATGAAGGTTTTGCGCTTGTCTATGCCGTCCGTTTTGGTGAGGAAGTCTATGTTCTCTTTGGTCGGGGTTATGTCGTCGACTATGTAGGTTTTCCGCTTGTCTGTGTGCAGGCTTCGTTTTAGTTTCTCTGGTGGTTGGTTCACCTGTAAGTTTTTTTTATTTTTTAGCTTAAGTGAAGACAGCTGTTGATTATAATGCTAGGTGTAGTGAGCAGGCACTTTATGAATGGGTGGTGTTCCAACAGAAGATAGCAAAAGGATTAGATTGTGGTAGCGACAAGGTCCTACCACAACTGGTAACTATTAAGAAACTCGAACTCGAAGCATGAAAGTCGTGTAAATGCAGTTGAAGTGCGCTCTTTGCGTAGTAAATAAAATAAAAGAAGATGTAGTGATTAAGATTGAAAAGGGCATGCTTCGATGGTTCGGTCATTTGGAAAGGATGGATGAAAGAAGATTGACGAAAAAGAGGCGTACTTTTTCGAATCAAATCGGAGAAATACTGGAAAAGGGCGGAATAATAAGCACCAGAAACCGACGTGCGTGCATGACTTGATGTTTGAATGTGGAAGAAGCGAAAGATATTTGTCAGGATCGTAGCAGGTGGAAAGAAGTGGTCTCTGCCTGCTGCCTGGGAAACAGGGGTGATTTTATGAATGTAGAAACTGTACTGTAAATACTAACCTGGAAATTGGTCACATAGTCCCTGGTCATGACCACATCATTGTTGACCGCCTGCCGCCGCAAGTTCTCCCGGAAGTCTCTGGGCCTCAGGTCGAGGATGTCGGAGTGGGTCGACGTGATCATCGGGTCCACGGGCAGCGTGGGCATGGGGTCTTCTTCCGAGGAGTAGTCCAGGGTTTCTAGGTCCGCCATGTTGGTTGTGTGGAAGGATTGGGAGCGGTGAACTGGGGAGGAGTGGCTGTGGAGGAATTGTTATGGTTATGAGTGGTCATTATGTATAATTCTATCAAGTTGGTAATACCTATTTGAAACAATAGGTTTGGTAGAAACCTCTTGTGAGTTGCAGTCTATATCCTATCCTGTAAGTTACTGACAAAAAAGTTTTTCCTGAGTCCTGACACGGAGGGTCTACGTTAAGAATAGTGGAGATCCTGTCGTCACCTTCCGACTCCATCATCAGAACAGCTCTTAGATACCATAATATTGCATTGTCATCGGGTTTACATATGTGGTCCAAATTTCAGCCCATTCAGTTAAAGTACCGTAAGTAGTAAGTAGTTCCGTAATTTAACTTGCAAGATTTGACCCGTACATACATACATACATGGCAAATTAAATAATAGATAGATTGTATTAATAAAATAAAAACTCATAATTTAGTTTAGCAACGAATTTAAATCCGTACCTGGGAGAACTAAGGTCATCCTTGTTGCACTCCTGCCGCTTTGCTATCTGCTTTTTCCTTCCCTCCTGTGCAGCCTTCATGGGGTCGTACGAAGACCTCTTCTTCCAGTTATTGAACTCTGCTTCTTTGGTAGCCAGAGCCGAAGACGAGCGGTATTGAGCTGGTTTCTTTTGACCTGGTGGAGATTTAAGGATATAGAATACGGTTTCTAGGATCTATTCTACCCTGTAAAATCATTTTAATTTCATATATTTTGTATGTTAAGGAGAAGGCAAACGAGCACACAGGCCACCTGAGGGTTAGTGGGATCTGTAACCCATAGACATTTGCATTCTCAAGACTAAAATCATATGACTGCAAATGCATAGCCAATCCATCCGGCTATCTTATCCCTATACCGAATCGCAATAATGTGAACTGCTTCTCGGCGGTAAGTTATATAAGATGGTGGAAGCGGTAGGCAGTGCCTCGAATGCAGACAATTTGTAATTATGCCATAAAGACCTACTTGCTGTTTGTTATTTCGAAATTATCATAATAACTGAGACCTGAGGCCTTAAAAAAGATTCATTTGACGTTCATTTTGGTTATCAAAAATGTGTAGGATTGATATAAGCTGTCAGACGGTCGCATGCGTCGAGCGCCTACGTCAATTCTACACAATTTGACAGATTTCGAAAGTCGTTTACTATACCGAGAGCAGCCGCACAGGCCAGTGGCGACCACAGCAATGGCGCTTGTGGCCGCCACAAGCGGCGGATGAGTTTTTTTTCATACATTTTGTATAGTATCGGCGCGAACTGGGTAGTGATTCTGTAAACAACGCCGGTCGTGCAGACTGTCGAGTGAAACCAAGCGGCGAGATTAAGTAGTCCCGTCAGTGCGAACAAAACACATTGTACCGCGTGCATTTTCAATTTAGCAGCACGATGGGTCGAACGTATAAGGCTGCTTAATTGAAAATGCACGCGCTACAATGTTGTTTACAGAATCACTACCCTGAGCGTTTGTGTGACCGCGTCCGAGCCATGCATATGCTGCGGAAGTCGTCCGCGCTCGCTACTATAGTCTATTCAGAATAGGATGGGTACGGCGACACATGACAGTTTTACATTTTACGCAAAAGCCGTTTTAACCAATCCAGCTGTCAACAAATTTAAAAAATATATATTGCAAAGAAATTATTTCCAATAAATTAGATTTATCGTTTTTCGTAATATAATAATCAAGTTCCATTAAATTACGTGTTTATGTAGTGAAAATAGGTCAATAAAATAATTACACTGCATCTTCCGATACGTGAATGGAACTATTAATAGAGATTGGCAACACATCTGTCATCGACCGAATCGAACCGCCATATTAACAAATCGCTTCACTCGCGTCACGATTATATTGAAATTAAGAACATCTAGTGCTTTATTTAAATTTACGTGTAAATTATTGTCTTCTGACATTTATTTAATGACTGAATTCACCATTCATAATTAGTGTGCAATATAGTTTTAAGAAATAAAAAATATTGGCAAGTGCATAAAGAATCGATTATTTTCCCTTAGCAAACGTAATTGATAATCGTCAATAATCCTTTCAATTTCACAAGGCGACAACACTTTATCTGCCAAGTGTCATATGTCGCCGTACCCATCCTATCCTGAATAGACTATAGTTCGATTCGCGCCACTAGTGGCTGCTACTGCCACTAGCTGCTAGTGGCTGCCCATGGTGGCGGCGTGTAATGTTTTGATTGAACCACTAGTGGTTGCATTTGGTGACGGCGACTAGTGGCCTAATGTGCGGCAACTCTTAAGCAACTCGTCTAGCCTCACTAGGTCCGAGTTAGTTGAACTAATTTTAGAATAATTATTTGAAGAAAACATAATTCAGCGTTAAATATCGCATCACGCCTCGTGATTCCGCCGGCGATGTGACGAAGGCACGAAGGCTAACTCTGCCTGCCGTCCTTAGAAAAAAGTCCGCATGTCTCATAAAACCGCGAATGTATAGTGACCTTATTTCTTAAGACAAGGGGTTAATAATAATAATAATAATAATAAGTCATTTATTTCAGGCAAGTGTACCCATACATCATTAAAATTTAAAATTTACATAAAGTGATTAAAAATAAAGCAATAAATTAGAATTAAATACATTAACAATAACACGGACACAGCATAAACTGACAACTATTTTTTGTTAGGCTCACGGTGCACTTTCAGCCAGTGTCGGAGCATCCGGCAGGCCAGGCGATCCGACAGGGAACAGAGAATCTCGTTATTGGACGACCGAATGCGATCTCGAAATGACGCTATGCGTGACCTTATGACGGCGAAAAAATCGGGAACGCCCGCCTCCGCAAACATACTCGACGCACTGCAATAACGTGGCAGTTTCATCAAGGTGCGAAACGCATCATTGTACTGCACTCTGATGGTACTCATGGCGCGTCTCGTGTAGTTGACCCACAACTGGCATGTATATAGGCATTGGCAGAATGCTCTAAATAATGTCAGCTTAACGGGATCACTACATCGCGCGAACCTTCTCGCAAGCATGTTACTTCTGACGGCCGTGGCTCGGCGTTCACGTTCAATGTCCAGATCGTCATGGAGATTCTTTTTTGGTTAAATTTGCTTTGACGATCAAATTGCTCATGCGTCCTTTTTATTCAGCGGGCAGTAACTGTTCACAGCCGGTCACCTAAACAACAATTATCAGTTGCCAAACCAATTACAATGGATCAAGTCAGCCGACAACAATAGCCGACGTGGCGCAACCGACGCGGGTCCGACGACGGTCTTAGCTTTGGTTTGATTAGGGTTGCCAGATCAAAATATAGAAAGAAGGTTCGAATAGTGTTGGGTACGAAATAAACCGAGTTTGATTAAATGACGTGGTACTCTATCTCAAATGAGTTGAGGTACATACAGTATTCTTTCATCTATTTGAGGGTGGTAGGACTTTGTGCGGGGTCCGTCCGGATCGCTACCACCATCTTATCCATTAACCTACCGCCAAACAGCAGTGTTCGCATTGTTGTGTTCGGGTTTGGGGATAAGACAGCCGGTGAAATGACTAGCATAGAAGCATTCCATCTTAGTCCGGCTTGGCAACGCATTTGCAGTTTTAAGATTGCATTGCAGTCTTGTGAATGCGAATGTCTATGGGTCACAGTTTCCACTTACCATCAGGTGGCCTGTGTGCTCGTTTGTCTTCTATATGCCATAAAAAAAACATGGGTAACCCTCCTTTTGACAGGTATACATAAAGCTCAAATATAATGAGGCGGACAAGGGCTAATTATGGCAAGATGACTTATGATTACGAGTATGAATGGAGATGGATGGCAAAGGTAGAAGATGACCAGGAATAGATAATTTTACAATGAATGATGTGTGTATGAAAGGTTTACTGATTTAACAGCTGATGGAAGGGAGGTGGTGAGAAGTAAGGATATGTATCTGTAGAATGATGATGATGATATCGCAAATTGATCAATTTGAAAATGTAATAATTAAATACGGGGTCAAAATCTTTTTCGATGCACTGAAATTTTCCACTCTGTCACAATCGTAATTGTTCTCTGTAAGTACCTACCTAGTAATGTTTTTTTTAATCTAAATAAATGTTTGTTTTATTTGAATCAGTGAAGTATTGTCAAACATCGTTAAACAAAATAAAATATTACTTCCTACAAAAACCACTACTCTGTCACATTTCCCAGGGACCAATTACAATGCATCGAAAAAGATTTTGACCCAGCGATCAATAAAAATTAAAATCTTACAGAACCTACCGAAATATCGTCAAATATTTATAATATGAAAAAGAAAAATCTTTTTTCTCGTGCACCAACAAAGACTCGGAATTCCGAATATCTCCGGCAAGTACCTTACATTATGGCAACCCTATGTTTGATTCGATTGCGCAAGGCATGTACGATGTGGTCAGGAGTACCGCATTAGTTTTACACGACTGATGCGTATAATATGTATTAAATTGCTACGTAATTTACTACGCATATGTGAAATTTTAATATATAAAAGTGGTATTGACTTCCACTTACAAAAAGGCATTGGGTTGTTTGAAGAATATTGTCATTTTTTTTATCAGCAGCCACGGATGATTTTTACATAGTTATTTAGAAGACCTCGAAATACACATAGATGTATATAATTTAGGGCGTTTAATAATACATATAGCGTATATTTATCACTTTTTTTTTTTTATACTCATGTTTAATAACTTACATAGTTTCTTGTTATTGCTCGCGTGAAGTCTGTACCACCTACCTCGTCAAATATTTTAATTTGACACCTTATCCCTAGTAAGGTTGTCTGGAACTAATCTAATCAGCTAATCAGCGATAAGACCGCCTGTTGTTTACCTGTGTTGTTTTTAATTGTGCTGTTTCTCTGTAATGTTTTTGTTTGGTGTACAATAAAGTGTTCTGTATTGTATTGTATTGTAATATCGGAGCCGAGATATTTAAGATTGAAGTAAGAATATTAAATATCTCGGCTACGATGCACTTAAGAGTATTTAACAAAATATGTTTATTTTGAATTATTCTATCATAATTTACCACTTTCGCTAATGGCCGCTCACCTTGAAAATGTATGACTTTTACAAACGACAACACTTTTACCCAAATCCCTTTGAAATTTGAACTTGCAGATAAATAAAGCCGTTATTCTAGTCTAGTTGTTACAAAATGCAATGTGGTTACAGAATTGTTAACAAATTATTGGAGTTGTTGGTAATTCTCTGGCTCTGCCTACCCCACTCTGGGAATAAAGGCGTGAGTTTATGTATGTATGTATGTATGTATGTTGTTATTGACGATGCCTAGCTAGCGGTCCTGCCCTCTATTTCACCATTTTGACAATGACACGTGAAAGGCGACAATTGCGTAGTTTACAAGCTGATACATCATCGGGTTACATGTAAGCTGCGCCATGTACACTGAAATGTCACCTGTCATTGTCAGGATGGTGAAATAGGGGTCTGGAATGCATTCCAAGCAAGAGCAGTTTTTTGCGTGACGAGCGCGTGTGTTCCTGACTCACGGATGTTATCCTTGACCTCGTAAGGCCCACCCCGCCCACCATACTACAAACAAACGTGGAGTTTTATATGATTGAGACTTTGAATCTACCATCAAAGCAATAAAGGTAAACATACATATACATACATACATTACACATACATTACACATTAAATCACGCCTGTTTCCCAGAGGGTTACACAGAGATCACTTCTTTCCACTTTCTACGATCCTGACAAATCTCTTATTACATTTGGGATCTAAAGACCAAAAAGAAAGATCAGTTAAAGAGTTTATGGACCTTGATTTATAATTTGTTTTGATTTAATATGTATTGTTGTTTTTTATTATTTGTACTTAATGTTTTGACTTATTTTGAGACGATCCTTAACGGTGATACGAGTAACTTCTTAGTTCTGTATTGTTATTGTTATACTGACTTCTTATTTCTATTTTGATTATATTAAAATTTATGTATATTGTTGACGATTCCAATGTAATTTCTTGTACTTTTGACATAACATGCAATGTATACTGCTACTTTGGAAAATAAATATCATTCATTCATTCATTCATTATGTTTTCCTACATCCATGGTTATTGCATAAGTATAGCGGATCTGTGGGTGTTCATATTTGATCAGCGGTATTACTGATTTCCGCAATCAATCACAAAACGCACTTTCTTTTCTATTACTTGTACGTGTTTGTTTTGAGGTCTGCCACAAGTACGCCGAGTTATAATGGCCCAGTTACGTAGGTAATGTTTCTGTGTTAAGTTATCTAGTAATGGTGTAGTGAGCTTTATTTGAAGTAAATTTAAAATTGTTAGGTTAACCATTATAATGTGTTTGTTTTTTTAGCAAGTCAACATCATAAATAATTGATTGTTTCTGTACGTTGTCTCTTTCAATCGTTTCACAATTTTGTATAACATTTCAAACACGACGTTAAAGTGACAAGGTAGGTACATAAATGATCACTTATTTATGCTGTTGACTGTACCTTATACCTAAAATGAATACCAATATTAAATGTAACTGTACTATGTGGATTAAGTACCGATTTCACTACATGATGTTAATAACAACTTGACAGACGATTAGAGCGTTTAGCAGCTGTCAAAATGTATGAACTAAGGTTTGTTTCACTAGAACTTGCCAACAATGTAAACAAAACATTCAATGAGATGTCCATATTCTAGCACTATTTTATTCTTTTTACCACATGGATTTAGCAGTATTTAATGATGTAGAATGGAAATTAAAGACATTTTGAATACAAAGTTTGTTTACATTGTTGGCAAGTTCTATTGAAACAAACCTTAACAGTCGATTAACATTGATTCAATTCAACATCGTTTGGTGAAACTGTTACTAACTATGCCGAATATTGCTTTTTTATCTTGAGCTTAAAGGGGATCCATCAACATTTTGCAGCAATTTGTGGCCTGCATCTACCTCAGTTTTATCCGTATGTATAAAAGAAAATAATGACTCGCTAATAGATCAACGCACAGCCAAAATCGCTGGACCTAGGGACTTTAAATGGAGGAATAATCCTTGGATATCCTAGGGGTGCACTAAGAAGGGATATTTGGAAATTCATCCCCTAATTTTATGCGTTTGGAGTCACGACATCATCTAGTCTTATTACGTTTTTAAATGATATATAAAGTCTAGTTTAACACTGACCTTTATCCTGATTCTTAGGCTGGAACTCCCTGGTGGAACTCCTGGATTTCGTCAGCCTGTTCAGCACAGCCTGGCGCGTCGGCTCCGAGATCCTCCTGCTCTGGTGCCCAGCCGGCTTCTCCCGCACCACCGGCTCCCTCGGCTCCGACATCCTCAACCCTCGCTCCTTATTCGTCACCCTCACCGAATTCCTCACCAACCCAGGCCCAAACTTCCTCACCATCTCCGGAGTATTCGGGCATTTCGGCGAATTGGCCGGAGCTACAGACTTCAGGTCGGGAGAATCGATCCTACCCCTATGCAGACGCCTGTACCTGTCTGACTTCTCAAAGGAACCATTGTCAGACTCATCAGATAGATAATCTTTGTATTCTTCTGAATGACCGCTGGAGCGCCTTGATATTCTCTGAGGATCTAGGTAGTTGTTGTTTCTGTTGACAGTGCTGAAAGAGCTTGATCGTTTTATGGAAGAACCGAAGGCGGAGTAGTTTGTGTAGGGTGGTGTGGGTTTCTTTCCGTCGCTAGCAACCCTCTGGTGTTTCTTGTCTCCCTGGTAACGCGCATCGATTCTCGGATATGCCTCAGCGTTATTTTTAAGCACAGTCTTGAGACATACCGTCTGGTTCGCATTGTGTGCGTCACTGTTGAAATAATCTACGGGACCATCGAAAGATTTATTCCTAACATGAGTTCTGTGCGGTGACAAAATGGTGTTGACATCGTACTGTGGCCTGTTCGATAGGGTTTTATCATCGGAACTGTTGCTTAACAAACCTCTTTCTGAGGACGGACTGTTCATATTCGAATCGCGTTTTATCCTATCAGTATCTAAAGATCTCGAGGCACTGTTTAGCAAGATCTTAGTGCTTTCTGGTACCTTAGTGGACCCAGTTATAACATAGTTTCCGGGACTTCTCAACGGACTGTTATCGCCTGAGTTGTCTTTTCTTCTCAAGCGGTAGTTCAAGGAGTTTGAGCGGCTGAGCTGTGAGACTGGCAGGCGCGAGATGGCTGTCTTCTCACTTATGAGGCTGGAGGTAAGTTGGACAGGGAAGGCTGGACGGGCGTTGAGCTTCGCTTGGAGGTTCGTGATGGCGTTTTGAGTCTTGAGGAGATATGTCTCTGTGTCTTGGACGGGAATGAGATCCTGTAACAAGAGAAAACATGTTAGTCTTTTGATGTCAATTTTCAAGTTCAAGATTGGATAACAAGTACTAATTAAGTAATCTCACACTAATTGAACTAGTCTCAAACTAAGCTCTAGGCTTGTACTATGGGTAACGATATAAATACTTATATAGACAAATATATACCTACTTAAGTACATAGAAAACATCCATGACTCAGGAACAAATATTCGCGCTCATCACACAAATATCTGCCCTTACCAGGATTCGAACCCAGGACCACCTAGCTTCGTAGGCAGGGTCACTACCCACTAGGCCAGCGTCGTCGTCCGAGTACAAGTAGAGTACGAGAACCTTATTTTTCTATTAAAAGTAAGTAGTGAAGTTAGTAGTGAGTACGGAATATTCTGTATAACTGGCCACTTTTGTATGTAGATGACATGGTAATTTAATAAAATTCCTAACGAGGATTCGGTTAGCTTAGTTGGGAGTGATAGTGACCCTGACTTTTTAGCTAGCGGTTACAGTTTGATTCCGTAAGGCCATATTTATGTGATGAGCGCGAGTACTTTGTTTCTGTCTTGGATGATTGTCCGTGTGTATTTATTTTTCTATAGTCTATACTTTTAGGTATTTAAAAAAATGTAAACATTCCAAACCACGTGACATTGTTAAACAGCCAATCAAAACTGTTTTATCGAACTTTGACGTACGACGACTTTGACGTCAGCCAATAGAAGCACAACACTGTCTGCTTCTATTGGCTGATGAACTATATCACGTGGTTGTTTTGTTTACATTTTTTTGAATGCCTAAAAGTATAGACTATAGTCATTGCCTAGAGTGCTATGGGTATAGCACAAGCCTATAGAGCTTAATTTGGGACTAGGGTAATTTGAAATTTGGACAGGGACAGCGATAAATGACTTCGACGCGGACAAAGTCGCGTGTTAACGCTTGTAGTGTAGACTTGTAAAATGCAGTTTACATGCAAGGAAACATCAACTGTCTTTAAAACCGTGTTCACTTACAATTGACAACATTTCATTTTGGTGACACCTGCAAATTACTATACGAATCGAAAGGGTTTTGCCTCCTGAAAACGGCAAAATATTTATTTACATTTATTTTTCTTTATTTACAAAATTACAAGTAAGTTAATAAAAATATCGAGTTTTACCAATACTATGCCTGAATAGATATAATACCATTGCCTTTTTCACGAGAAAAAAAGCTGTCATACTTCAAATTTGACATTGACACTATTGGCAGATGGATAGATACTATCGGTTGACATGATACTTTTTTATATACAGATTGGACTAGCGTAATATGTCCATTGTGTCGTAGAAATGAAGTTACGCCCTTTTAGAATAAGAACATCTTAATAAATTAATAATAAAATAATTATACATCCTAGGGAAAAAATAAAACTATTAGTGTCTTCCTCCTTCCAAACAGTATCTATAAAACGAATAAAATTAAAGTCTTGAAAATATGAAATCTTGTCAATTGTATAATACTAGCTGTCATGTTTTACCAAAAACAATTTGCCGCAAAAAACTGAAACGAAACTTTGTTCGTTGCCTTCATTTCATAACAGTCGTAACCGGCATAACATTTAACAGGTTGTGAATAAAATTACCATTATTAACGGCCATTGTTCGGAACTATGATAACAATGAAATTACTGTTGGATATTAGAATAAATGTCCAATAACGTAATGAGTTATTATTATTTTTGTTTGATTCGTATTTAAAGTGTTTTGTTTTGTCATGAAGTAGGCAATCGAGCGCACAGGCCAGCTGATTGTAAGTGGGATCTGTGACAATTGCATTCTTAAGACTGCAATCCTAAGACCGCAAATGCGTTGCCAACCCTGAGGACTAAGATGGAATGCCTCTATGCTAGTCATTTCACCGGCTGTCTTATCCCCACACCGGAACACAACATTGCGAATGCTGCTTGCCGGTAGGTTAACCAAAGGCCCAGTTCGATTCCCCGTTAAGGTAGACGAATAAAAAAAAACATAAATGCAGTAATCATTGTTTTCCAAAATAAAAGTAAGTTTTTTCTTCTTCTTCAATGTATGTGGTGTTCAATATCAAACATGTTATGTCATTACATACATACATACATAAACTCACGCCTTTATTCCCAGAGTGGGGTAGGCAGAGCTACACAATTACCAACAACTATATAAACTTTTTGATAATTCTGTTATGTCATTGACATCACTAATTTCACTTAATTAATTATAAATTCTAACATAACTTTATAATCAACTGTAGAGGAATATCGTTGAAACGTGATAATAATACGTTCCAAGCTCTTAAGTATAACCTTGCAATTTAAGTAACAAAAACTAAAACAATTACATGGAAGCCATTTTGTGAACGCTTATTGGATTTAACACCGGTACTAATTATATCGCGCCATTTTTTTAGCTCAAGTCTTTTGTAAAGTTAGGTACTAAAAGTTGCGAAATATTTTATGAAATTTTATGGCTTTTACCACCGCCAATTGCGCGGCTATTTTGGAACCAAATGGCCTCATGCGCAGAGATGTACAAAATGGTTTTAAAAAAGCATTTAAATACAAAATGCAAAATACTTTTTAGATTTACTATTTCAAATGCAAAATACCAAATAGTTTTGCGTTTTGTATTTGAAATGCTAAATGCAAAATAGGTATTTTCAAAATACTTTTTCAAAATAAAATACCTTTTGACCTAATCTCAGATATTTTTATTTATTCTATTACGCTTTTTAACAATACCAGTTGTTCGAATACCTCTTCACTCATTTTTCTTCTGTGAGGTCTCATAATCATCCCACCGTACGAAAAAAGTCTTTCTACTGGCGCTGAACTTGGTAAGGATGTGTTGTTTTTGTATCACAAAGTATTTTGCATTTTGAAATGAATATTAAAAATGCAAAATATATCTCGAAAGGTATTTCAAATAAAATACAAAATGCTTCTTACTAAAAAGCATTTAAATGCAAAATACAAAATAGCTATTTTGCATTTTGTATTTGCATTTTAAATAGAAGTATTTCAAATAAATCGCATCTCTGCTCATGCGCGATGATGGTAAAAGACCTGATGGCATGACTCTTGTTCCGTGGAAGTTGGGCAGGCCGTTGGTTTGGGATGCCACTTGCGTGGACACCCTTGCGCCGTCACATCTTCCCGGAACAAGTACTAGGGCTGGTTTCGCGGCGGAATCAGCGGAGACCCTCAAAAGGCGCAAATACAGTCAACTTGATAGAAGTTACATATTTGAGCCTTTTGGGGTCGAAACTTTAGGACCGTGGGGACCAGGAGCACACCGTATTTTTAAAGATTTGTCAAAGCGCCTGATCGACGCATCACGTGACAAAAATGCTGGCCTGTACTTGGCACAAAGATTAAGCATTGCCATTCAACGTGGCAATGCTGCCAGCATTTTAGGAACAATGCCCACTGGTAGCGGTTTGTTAGATTAGTGTAGTTTTAAGTGATTTTGTAAGTTCTTTCGTTTGTTTGTTTTCTGATTAATTATCCTTACTTGAATTTTACAATAAATACAGTTTAATTTTTTACACTAAAAAAAAAATATACTTTAAGTTTTATGAAGAAATAAAAGTAAGTAATTCAAATACTTACATTAAAATTCAAATATTTACATTAAAAATCAGTAGAAAGCGGCTGTTTTAGATTTAATCGCTGTAACTATGTCAGCTTAAACATGTCATTAAAAAGACAAGGTATTAGTACCTTGTCTACACGTATTTATGAACTCGACTGTACGTCGATAGGTTGGGTTTGATTTAAAAGTACGAGATTGGTTGGTCCTATTTTCGAGCACTGTCTTCTCAAAAATCTCCATGTTTTTTTTTACATATTCCAATACGTCACTCATCCTAATATGTGTTTTAAACATATTCATAAGCAGGCATTCGGAGGCTTCCGCTGAATACATGTGTTAACGGAAGGACATTAAAACAATGGTTTAAAAAACAAAAGACGCGTATTTCCTTAATTTAAACCCAGAATGGAACCCAGGGTCTTGTAACAACTTGTGTAACTAAAGTTTCCACGTTTCCAGTGATAACTCTTATTTTTTTATAAATAAGGTCGATCAAATTTAAACGAGCAATCAAGTGTATAAATGTGGTCGGCTTAAATAGCTGCTCATTTTAGTGCTTTGTCACTTTAACGTAATGTTTGAACTGCTGCACTAATCTGTCAAAGGCGTTAATGTGACAAAGTACTAAAATGTGCACGGCGACTGTAAAACGGATGACTGACTTTTTACTTCGTTTCAAAGCGATAAACGTCAAAAGATGAGGTGCTTTATTTACGTCTGGACTTCCACTTGGCACGTTTTTGGGACACCCCAGCAGTCAGGATCAGTAAAAAAAACAATGCACACGACAGGCTAATTTAAATATTTAGGGCGCATTTTAAGACCTTGTGGCAATGTACGCTGCCCTGCTAAGCCAATAGGCCGTATATCAGATAAAGTCCGGTAGCAATATCAACCTTATTACTAACAATAGAGAATAAAAACTGCTTTGTTTAATGAATTTGGGATACTGCTTATTATATTAGCTAAGGCAGTACGATACCGTCAAAACATATCAAAACTTGCGCCTAACATAATGTTAAAATACGATAAGTTTTCGATTACAAATAACTTCATTATTTCAATATATTCACTTGGGAAAGCCAAACGGACGTGTCGGTATGCTAAATATCTAAAAATAGACAATGCAATGCGGTCGAATCAGTGTTGCTATTGGTGTTATTGTTTTAGTTTTATAACGGTTTATGGGAGTATGTTATATAGCCTTTCTCGATAAATGGGCTATCTAACACTGAAATAATTTTTCAAATCGGACCAGTAGTTCCTGAGATTAGCGCGTTCAAGTAAACAAACAAACTCTTTATAATATTAGTATAGATAGATAACCCTGTTGAATTGAAAATACATTTCTATTTGAACTTTTTATTCCGGTGGCAATATATTTTATTGCACTCCCTGGCATAGTCCATGCTTAAATTATGTTGCCAACCTTCAGGAATGTCTCTATTGGTCTCTATTGTGGTAATTTAATCGGCTATGTGAAAAATGGCCGGTGAAAAATAACCGTGCGAACTTTGTTTGTAGGTAGGTCATTAGGGATATTATTTTCATCCATTTTCGATGTGACACTTGGCTGAAAAAGAATTCATCCATTTTGAATTTCAATGCATTTTTTATGTCAAAGCAATCGCGCACGCAGACCATCTGATGGTGACCGGGATCTAAACATTTCCCATAAAAAAGTGCATTCCAAAGACTGCAATGGTAAAACTGCAAAAGTTTTGTCCACCCAAGGTTGCTAGTAATTTTACAGGTAATCTTAGAATATAATATGAGTCTTGATTTGCTAGGATACGTACAATGGAACACAACAATGCGAACACTGTTGCTTGGCGGTAGGTTGGTAGGCAGTAGCTGGTGGTAGCGATCCGGACGGACCCTAAACGAGATCCTTCCACCATATTATTTTTCTAGCAACTACGCAAATTAAATACTGGCAACACTGAAGTATCATCCCTTTCAAATCAATCTAGAAAAAAGGGACGACATTACAGTGTTGCCACTTTTTAATTTCAAGACTTTTTTGCCAGGCTATACATCACATTACTCTTTAATAGCACTAACTTAGCTTAGTAACAAAAGCAAGAACTAAGTGAACTAGGCGTAACATGTGCAGACAGTTACATCACGCATTAGACAGAGCTAGACAATAGCCGACATTTCCGCGTGCATGCAGACTTATGTAGACGAATTTGCATATTGTTTGTACATACAAAGTTATGTATGGTAATAATGACGTGCCTGAGAATAAGGTCATTTTGATGATGGCAGTAAAAAATAATCTGGGTTTGATATTCATGCAGTGTAGTGGATAATTCATTAGGAAAGAGTTTTCCAATGTACATTGACATGCAAGATTTGATCCAAGCTCAAACATGAGTTAAATAAACGCTTGCGAAAATTGAGTCATGTTGCCAGTTTAACTGCGAACAGCTTCTCATAGTTCCAAACTAGGTTTATTTTACCAATCAACCTTATCTAATACAGCAACAAATCAAAATTTTACGCATTCCAAACGTTTCAATTAGTTGCGACACAAGTAACATTCTTTAAATTTCGAATTATTATCATCTACATTTATACTGTTCTTATTTTTTATTTACTGCATTCCAATAACCTCTAATTATCGCGCGTGGGCAGCTTTAGGCAGTCATTTTTTAATTTAATTAATTTATTGACCTGGCAACCCAATCCTAGTGACACTATGCCCCTATTATTTTGGCGCGGGCGAGGCGGTATGTCAACGCAAGGCTATAACGTCCACTGCCACAAAAACATCTATTGTATGTGATTTAAACACGTTTGTGTGTCAAGTGGCGCTGAAACGGGTTAAGTGAAAGTTGATGGATGTCGATTGGCTTAATTAGAAGTATGTAGGATTTGCTGTTTGAAGTTATGTGATAGGAAGTGTGGGTGGATATTTGGTTTAATTCATATTACGGACCTCATGTCCGTATTAAACTCGTCGTGGCTGAGATGCCCATCACAAGATACGTCAAAGTAAAACGACAAGCGATAGAAAACTGTCATTTTTGATGCACCTTACAGTCTCTATTCTACCGGGTAAAACAGCATGGCCTCTGACTTGTCATTGTATTGTCACCGTTAAAATAGCTCTAATGGACTTGACAGTAAGGCAGAGTTAAAATCAATGCGATAACATGTTAAAGGCAATGTGGTTTTACTCAGTAGTGGGTTTACAGAAAATATACGGTTTATACCAAAAAAAATATCGACTGGTATGAAATTGAAAATTGAAACTAAACGTATTTAAATGAAAATAATACTAAGAATAGAATTTAGAACATCGACCCGACGACCAATTAGAATAGAGCCCTTGGAAAGAAATGTACTTACACTGTTTTATGTTTAAAAAAAATTACCAGGCAGATATGGATACTGACTGTGTTATTAAAACAACGACTGCAGATGTTTGCATAGACAATGTTATCAAAATTATCGACGTGTTATGTTTTCTATCCGAGATTAAACTATCGTAATCGATTTATCGGAAACAAACTAACCAGCACTCTTGACCGTCATTTCATTACAATCTATAGTAACCAATGAGACAGATAATTAATCTCACTTTATAATTAAGTATCTTATCTTATCTTACCATCTTACTAATATTATAACCTAGCGACCCGGCTTCACTTACGAGTATCAACGGTTTATGTGAGTTTTCTATAACACCCGTACATAAAACCGAATTTATTATAGCTTTCTCTTGAATCACTCTACCTATTAAAAAAAAACCGCGTCAAAATCCGTTGCGTAGTTTTCAAGATCTAAGCATACCTACATAGGAACAGACAGACAGCGGGAACCTACTTTGTTTTATACTTACTATGTATATGCGAAAGTTTGGATGTTAGTTACGTAGTCACGCTAGAACGGCTGAACAGATCTCAATTAAATTAGGCACAGATATATAATTAAAACAACAATGTAACACATAAATGCAATAAATGATATGACTATGACTATGACTATAGTGTCAGATTAACCCCTCTATTCGTAAACGCACTATAAACCTATTCCAACTCAATTTTAATCATGATAGGTAAGGATGGAGCATATTTTCAAGCACACTATTGCTAGCTAGCAATTTTTTTTTTTTTTTTTGTACTAGCTATTGTGGGTGGCGCGTTTATGAATGGGAGGATATACTCTGGAATATAGGCAACTTTTTATGCCGGAAATTGAAGTTCCCAAGAGAAAACGACTTTTACTCAAACGGACTCGTGCGCAATGCGCAACTGCTAGTCAACATCTACACTAATATTATAAAGAGGAAAGATTTGATTGTTTGTTTGTTTGAATTGAAAAGGAAACTACTGGACCGATTTGAAAAAAAATCTTTCACTGTTAGAATCCTAGATTATCCCTGACGAACATGTTTCATTTTTTTCTGCGCGGATGTAGCCAAAAAATACCCCCGATGTAATAGCGACATCTACAATTACAGCGGATAAATCGTAAACGATTCCAATGGAACCTAGCTAAGATCTATCTTAGTTGTTTATACTTTATCGTTATGCAAAATGCAGACTGTTAAATGGACCTTTTGAACCCGAAAACGACCGAAAAGACAGCGACATATCGATAAGTGCAGACAGTCAATGAACCTTAAGCCAAGCCTGTCCTGGGGTGTTATTCTCTCAAAAACAACGGACGGGCGGACGAACGAGCGAAATCGCAGCGGCGAGTTTAGGTAGTCCCGTCAGAGCGAACAAAACACATTTGAACATGCATTTTCAATTAAGCAGACTTATACGTTCGATCCATCGGCAGAAGCCATCCTGAAGAATAAATTAAACATAAGTACACAGAATTCGCAACGGTTAGCAAACATGGCGTATCCTTGAAGCACGCTAAACAGTTGTTTTAGCACCATTGTGCATTTTGGGGTTAGGTCATTAGTTCATTAACGAAATTGAGTACTAATTGTCTTTTACACAAGTACTAATTGTTCAATGCTTGGCTGGTTTCCATTAGATTTCCCCAACCTAGTTTAACATCCTTTGGCGCTTTCGTAAAGTTGATTGGTTTTTTTTTATAACACCTTACGCCCTAGGCGTACTTTTTCGAGTCAAATCGGAGAAATACTGGAAAAGGGCAGAATCTTAAGTACCCGAAACCGACGTGCTTGCATGACTCGATGTATGAATGAGGAAGAAGCGAAAGAAATTTGTCAAGATCGTAACAAGTGGAAAGAAGTGGTCTCTGCCTACCCCTCTGGGAAACAGGCGTGATTTAATGTATGTATGTACCTTACGCAGGGATCTTACATCTTATAATGACTACGCCGAGCGTCCAGTGGCGACCTCATTACTTGATATTATTGTATCACTATCACTACATAGTATAAAACAAAGTCTCTTCCCGCTGTCTGTCTATCTGTCCCTATGTATGCTTAGATCTTTAAAACTACACAACGGATTTTGGTGCCGTTTTTTTTAATAGATAGAGTGATTCAAGAGGAAGGTTTTTATGTAAAATAAATTCTGTTTTATGTAGATGTGTTATAAAAAACTTACATAAAGCGAGGGCGAGTCGCTAGTTTTCTAATAAACAAAAGTGTTGCTTTGAAATTGAACGATGTTTTTTGTTGTACAAATGAAATGCTGGCTTAGTGGGTAGTGACCCTGCCTACGAAGCTAGTGGTCCTGGGTTCGAATCCCGGTAAGGGCAGATATTTGTGTGATGAGCGCGAATATATTTGGTCCTGAGTCATGGATGTTTTCTAATGTATTTAAGTATATATTTCTCTATATAAGTATTTTTATCGTTGTCTAGTACCCATAGTACAAGCCTAGAGCTTAGTTTGGGACTAGGTCAATTGGTGTGAGTTTGTCCCCTTGTATTTATTTATTTATTATTTATTAACTTCGCCTAAGAATATCATAGTCTCATAGACAACTCACTCGACCTTCTAAGTTCATGCATAAACGATCTTTAAGAAACACGTCGTGGGCGCCGGCTCCGGCAAGGTAGCAGGTTCGAATCCGTTCCAAACTCTCTGTTTTTATGACGACCATAACTTAATTCATAAGGCAGTCTTTATAGTTGTGATGTCAATTAATGTGCTATTAAATGGTTTTGGGAGACATGATTATTCTGTATTTTTGACACGTTAATAGACACTGGTGTTTAATGTCATCATCACACGCACGTTAAATCCAATAGTGACACTATGTAAAAAATAAATTAAAAGCGAGCTTTAAAAACCCGACTGCATTTTTTAATATTTTTATCAAGCCCGTTCATTAATGCTCTATATTCGTTTGGCCACATTAAGACCTTTTAAATGATACCTATATTGTAATTATTAAGGTTTGTTTCAATAGAACTTGCCAACAATGTAAACAAACCTTGTATTCAAAATGTCTTTAATTTCCATACATCATCAAATACTGCTAAATCCATGTGATATTTAATCAATTCTTTCCACATCATTATCCCAAACCATTAAAAGAATAAAATAGTGCTAGAATATGGATATCGCATTGAATGTTTTGTTTACATTGTTGGCAAGTTCTATTGAAACAAACCTTAGTTGTTTTTTTGTTGACATAAATAATGTCATTTTGCCATTGTCGTTATTTTAATTTTAACAGTTTAGGTATCCTATGTCACCCGGGACGATGAAAGGATTCTAACGATACCACACACATTAAAATCGGCTCAGGCGTTTAGAAGTTATGGTGGAATAAAGAATCGTAGATGAAAATGGAATTCATAGAAGAGTTATAACTTTTTAACCGCAATAATGTCACTATTCCAATGGTTTTTTTTTAGTCTCACTTAGACTTCTTCTTAACTTCATTATTACTATAGTGTAGGGACCATTAGTAAATAGATATTGAAAAGTTATACTGTCTACTGGTTATATTTAAATATCTATTTCCTTTACGAGTAAGTGAATAATTCACGGAAGAAAAAGCTATATTAGTGTATGACTAAACATCTTCAAAAAGGTAACCACACTGTTTTCCCAATGATTCACGTGCTTCAAGTTGAAAACAAAGCAAAAAACCGTTGTTTATGGTCATCTCAAATCTTGATGCCCCACCTTGATGCTCAAACACTGAGTCATGACTGTGATTTAGCATGACATCAACTATGGTCACGTTTTGAAGATTACTTCATCTCTATGGTTAACCAGTGTTGCTAACTGCTGATTTTCTAATGGGGAAATGGAGAAAACAATCATACTATTATATATATAGTTATTAAAAATGTGAAGGGAAATTACCTACAAGATTTCGATAAAAAAAATCGGTACTATTTAAGGTATTTGATTTAGTAAATTTTGAAAGAAAGAAATTGTACATTCATAGTGATAATGACATCAAAATATTCAAAATCCATCCAGAGCTTTAGCTGAATAGTGACCGACTGAGGTGGCACTCGAATTAATTATTAACCCCCCGAAGCAAAAAGAGGAGTGTTATAAGTTTCGCATGTGTGGATCTATTTGTCTGTGGCATCGTAACACCCAAACAAATAGACCGATTTGGACACGGTTATTTTTTCAAGAAAGCTAGTTTAATTGGCATGGTTCTTACATAGGTTTTATGAAAATTGGTTAAGCCTTATAAGAGATATTGGGTCATTTGGGTCTGAAAGTAGGGGTTGCCATTATATCGGGGGGATTTTATCCCCTGGTATGCTATTTAAAAATTACATACATTAGAAATAAATCTTATATCTCATTCAGAATTGCCATCCATAAGCCACCCTCACGCGTTACCCTTGCATGAGCGGAAGTGACGTCACACAGGTGTCCGCGCACCTTGCGGCTTGCACGTGACTAGCGCCCGCGGAAAGGTCGCCGCGAATTTAAAAAAGAACGTAATCTATGGTTTTATTACTGACTGAATATACAGGACATTTAAAACTGGCAGGGCAGGTGTACTCAGACTAATAATCATAATGGGCACGTTCGAAATTTATTCCATATTTAAATGTCGATAAAATTATTTATGTTCTATCGGAATGGAGTGAAGGATGTTTGACACGTTTATTTTTGTAAGTGTTGTGCAGAACACATGTTTTTCATCTGACCTTATCTTCAATAACGTACACACAGAATAAAATTTCTCCGTCGTAGGGCCTCATATTAAGTAGCTGCACAATTTGGTACCATGCCTTATTAACGCCTTTGTCAGATTAGTGCAGCAGCTCTAACATAGCGTTTAAGTGACAAAGCACTAAAGAGTGCAGCTGCTTATATGATCGACCGTATTTAAAAAGCCACTGTACTATGTTCCATAACTTTTTACGGTCGTTTCAAAAGGGTATCAGTATGACCATTTAACAGCGTTTCTCTTTTTTGAACCATAGTACGTCACCAAATGGAATTTCAACATTATTCGTATAACCAAACGTCAAGGCTATAGGCTCCAATAATACGCTGGTTTCCCATAGCTCGTGATCCAAGACAGGATGCACTTGCCGTGACCGACCAAGCGTGTCGCCGACGGTGTTCGGTGGTAGGACCCGTCACGCAGTCAATATGGAGTCAATGTTTATGGAAAAAAATGTTAAGGAACTGGAAATAGGACAAAAATTTAGTCAGTAAAGTATCCTAGCCATATATTATCTGTGTAGCAAGTTTACATGTGTCAGGGACAGGGATACTTGCGCATTTATAATTGTAAGTTACACATCAAATTGAGTAAAGAAAGAAATAATTGAGTAAATCGTGTATGTTTACAGTGTAAGCTCTCTTTTATGAGTCACAGAACCAGAGTGAACGCTTGGTTAACGTTTATTTTTTTAACTCGTGAGCTAGAGGGTCTACCAACAAAGCGACGATGTCGGCAGCACGCTCGGTTGGTCACGACAAGTGTATCCTGTCTCAGACTATGAGTCAAGAGAGAACAGCGTTTATAAAGCCTGCTACATACTCGATCGCGGGAAAAGTTAAAAGTTACCTTCAGTTTTGCCGTTATAAGAGGCCCGATTTGACAGCTGTCATGTTAGTACAAAATATGTGTTTGAGGTTATTTTGTACGGCTGTGACAGTGGTCTAATGTCTAGTATAATGTTTGCCGTTAAGCGCGATTTAAACTGGCAATAAAAATTGCAAAAGTTGATTGCTGTCTTACTTAACTTCACTTCTAGAGCATGAAGCACGATTTAAAAGTTAGAGTAAAACAGCAACTGCTACATTTTTTAATGCTAGACTAAAGCTCGCTTTAGACTAAGGTGCGAATATGAGCGAATACTTTCAAAGCGGCTAGCGAGCGAGGTAGCGAAGTAGCAAAGTCTTCGGTAAATATCCTGGATTAACGGGTATATTACACTATGCGGTATTCAGGGACCCTTTCTTTAAATCGGAAGTAATAAGAGAATGGGAGGAATATAGCGTCGTGTAATGCGGACTTTAAACACAGATAATACTTTTTATAAATTGAAAGGTCCTAAGGGAAAAGCGAGTTCTATACGCAGGCAGTTGGAGTCGCAGGCCAACACGAAGTATTCGAACATCACTGTCATCGGTTAAACAATCATCATCAATCAAAACGTACCAAGCACTTTCGCATGCACATCAATCACTAAACTGACCATAGACAAAACCGCCACAGTAAAGCTTTTAAAGCTAGTACTATTTGGTATTCCACGCCCATAGATAACCACAAATTATCAACAATATTTCAACACACGATATTAAGGCAGGGCGTGACCTTACAGCAGGGAACGTTGCAAATTAACTGTACATCCAAGGTTGTATACACACCCTTAAAAGAGGCACATAGGTACCTAACGTTAATTAGTATGTAGATAGGTAATACCTAGAGTTAGCCCCCGACTTCGTCTAAATAGGTGTATTGTATTCCCTCGGCACTACATTCGCAATTTCCCAGCATAAAAGGGTTTCAGCTAGCTAACTCTAATGAAAGGCTAAATAAATTATAACCTTACATCCCATCCAAGATTATTTGCTAATGCCTAACCTTATTACGATAAAATAGATAAAATATAGTTGAAGTTGATATAACGATAGTTTACTTTTACGCCATTTTGGCTGAGAATGTTTGTGAATGCATGAAATGCATGCTATATGGTTATTAGATTTTTTATAGTTACAAACAACGCGATTTTAAAGTTGGATACACATGCATAAGGTGTAATAAAAAAGTTTTTATCACTGCTCTATCACTAAATGATTATAATATTTAAATTTACTTATTTTTATATAAGAATACTGTTCACGAGTCTCCTGATCTGTCGCAGTGCCACAGATTAAGTAAGAGTTGCTTGCAGTGTTAACCTTCTTTACTTTTCTTCATTAAAAGTACGTAAATATGACGCCAATATAAGCAACAAGCCAACAAGTATAAATTAAAATTGCCCTTCTTGTCTATGTTTATTTGCGCGCGAAGTCGTCAACCTCCCAGTATCTTGTTTAATAATTGCATAAATGACAATTTCCTGATTATAAATGCGGTTACTGCGCTTAATGACGTAAATATGCTGTAATTTTTATAGGTGTTTAAAAACTGTACTTTATAATTGATAATTAATTAATTCGCTATAAAAACACACGGTAATGGTTCTGATTTGCATTATATTCTATACAACTAATCATTCTAGATTTGGAAAAGTCAAGACTTTCAAGCTTGTTAACTTATAATTAGGCATCGGAGTTTTTGTCGCACGGTAAGACTAATAGCAAGCTATGGAGTCGTCATTTGCCATAAATCTAAACTCTTATTCATATTCATACTCATTTATTTATTTAATTATTTAGGTTTTTTTTTAATCAAGGACAACAACGTTGACGAGTTTAGAAACGATTATTTAATGTTTTAATTGGAAAATAAATATTACAATAAAAAATAATTACCATTTTTATACTGATTTAATTACGAAAATTTATAAACAAACAAAAGATACATTAAAACACGGCAGAAGTGAATGTTTTAGTCCACACTAGTGGCGAATTACCTATTCGCAGGTGTATAGTTCAAGTTATGAATTTATAATTTTATAGATTTTTTTTTAACTTGACTAAGATAAATATACACGACCGACCGCTATAGAGGCATTTTAAGATAAATTAAATAAATGAGTATGAATATGAATAAGAGTTTAGATTTATGGCAAAAGACGACTCCATAGCTTGCTATAGTCTTACCGTGCGACAAAAACTCCGATGCCTACTTATAATTTTAGTAACAATGTTGAGCAACCTTTTTAAACATGTTTAAGTTGCAGTATAGTCTGGCAAAAAAGTCTTGAAATCAAAAAGTGGCAACACTGTAGTGGATGCAACAATTTGAAAGGGATGACACTACAGGGTTGCCACTTTTTACCAGACTATACATTTCACATTTACAAAAAAAAAGTTAAGTGATAAGTACCTATCTACAAGCAAACACGGTTTCAAATGGGTCCAATTTGAAACGGGTTTGTTTGACCGTGACCCTATTAGTTTGTGACTGCATACGCTTTTTCAACTGGCCAATGGGCAATTACAAGTGTTGCAACACTTTTTTCCCTGTATTGTGGTTAACTTAAACGATGTAACGTTTTTGCTTCGGATCATAAAAACACACAAAGCTATTTCTTAATATAAATCGCTCCGTATTTTTACGAGCAAAAGGCAATCTGTCGCAAGTTTCGGGACTAATCTATTCCAAACTCAATCGTAACCCTTCACAATTAGATTATAAAATGGCGGTATGAGTTCCACTTGACTCATTCTACAATTTACAAGGCAGATTAGTTTTCATTGAATTGGCCAATTAATTTTGGCGTTTTTTACCGATAGTTGTAACGAGAGCTTCAACAAAAGTTAACAGTTATGCAATTATATTTTGATTTGATGACCATCAAGATCTCGGCTGCGCTAAGCTAAATTCAAGTATGTCTAATTTTTTCGACTTTTCTTTTTTTACGACGTTAGATTCTTATTAATTCGGCGCATAATTCTACATCAAAAAAACCTCATATTTCCTTTTAGTTTTAGAGCTATCGTCAAAAGAAGTATTCAAGTATCTTAAATCAGACATTATTATCTATAAGATTTCAAAAAATTACATCGTACGGCCTATTAATATCGGAGATAATCGAATTTAAAGCAAAAAAAACGTTTTTACGCTCTCCTGTAAAATTTGCCAAAATAGACATACTTGAATTTAGCTTAATGCAGCCGAATTCTCCGTTTCCGGTAGCGGACCATAGAGGCGTGAAGAGTTTTTAATTTTGTTTTAACAAGGTGTTACAGTTTGATTTCGTGGTTTCCTGTCGCAATTAAAATGTAAAAATTGGAGTAAATAGATATTTTTAGAATAGCGTCCATTTAAAAGTTTACAGTTTTTTTTAATTAAAATTATTAATTACTATAGGACGCCCCCGACTTCACAGGCGTAGAGTTAGTTTATGGTTACTCCTCCTATTTATTTCCGTTGGGGGTCATTCACAAACGTTTTTTTATGTATAGCAATAATTTGATACTAGTAATTTATATACATATGTCTGTATATATGGAATATTATGGAAAAATATATTTGTTACCGTAGCTTCTCGTTCAATGACACATTCATTTGAAAGGAAAAAGTGTCATTACCGCTGAGTGCGAAGAGCGCGGGCAATAATGGGTAATATCCATCATTTTATGATGATGATCGTATGCAGTCATCGTAATGACATAAACATAAGTATTAAGCAACGTTCAGTATACGCAGTAGTTGCACCTGCATAATAGTATTGCCTACATTTCTATTTTATGTTGCATTGATAGCATAAAGCGAAGTTAGATTAGTAATTTTAGGTATATTTAAATAGATAAGGAGTTTAACGTAGAGACCCAGGTTAGTGGAAGAACCCCCATGAAGCAGTAGCTTTTTAGGTATAAACCGGATCTTGTTGCCAATTCTCTCCAAACAACCAGAATTTTAACCCCTCACGCAAAGAGAAGGCTGGCACGCAAAGATAAGCATATCGAATATAGGCGCCATTACTGTGGACATGACTCCAAAGATGTTAATTAAACAGATTAAATTACCTACGAGAACATTAATTGATTACTTACCCTATAAATAGTTTTGATTCTTTGCTAGGCAAACGAGCACACAGGCCACCTGATGGTAAGTGGAAACTGTGACCCATAGACATTCGCGTTCAAAAGACTGCAATGATATCCTAAGACTGCAAATGCGTTGCCAACCCTGAGGACTAAGATGGAATGCCTCTATGCTAGTCATTTCACCGGCTGTCTTATCCTCAAACCGGAACACAACAATGCGAACACTGCTGTTTGGCGGTAGGTTAATGGATAAGATGTTGGTAGCGATCCGGACGGACCCTGCACAAGGTGCTACCACCCGCAAAATACAAAGACTTGTTGAGCCGCCACTGAGGAGATTATAATTTTCCACTAAAGCAACCATCACTTTTACACATTATCCATGTTTATTTTCAAATCAACAACAACAACCCATTTCATTCTATAACCATTATAGTTGTTACGTTAACTTAACGGGATTATAATATAAGTCCCACGACCTTAATTTATGACGCTGGCAACAAAAAATAAGAACGCCATTCATATATTTTCAAGGTAAACACTAAGGATAATCTCATATAATCACAATTAACCTTACGCTTTGCACAATAGTGTTCACAATTCTCTGAGTATATTTCTTCGTAATTATAGGTTACATCCGGGTGACAATGACTCTTTAAAAGCGCGGGAAAGCGCCCATTTTTCCCGCGTTTCTTTGACAATAAACTTTTTTAAATTGCCGTGCACTTGAACCATAGACTATTTTGTTTTTTTCAGCCATTTAGTTATCACTTATGAGACCTATTTATTTAAAATAAAACGTTTGCTTTTCCATTGCGTAAAGAAAGTTATAGTCATACAATCAAATCACAAGGTTAACTTTCGTTACACTAGAAAAAAGGTTTTTAATTCACCCTCATACAACGTACCTACCTAATTTCCTAAAAAAGTTGTAACTAGTGGTTAGACTAACGTGTTTTCCATTTAAATTCACACAAAATCACATTTAAGTTCTTCAGTTTTCAGACCGTAACCAAAAAACCCGACATAGTTAATCGTTGGAAAGTGACAGTAATCTTTACATCTTGGAATTCAAAATGAACCTCTATTTTCAACCAAATAGAATCCATTTTATATTGTTAACAGGTTGCAATACCCAACGAACGAAACTATTCGTGGCGCCATATTGTTCTTAAAATCGCAACTTAAAATGTCAAATGCGAATTCCATTCTATTTTCAAATTGCAAGCATTGGACCGAACACACCTTGTCTGGACATTGATCTTAGCAAGTTTGCACTTTATTTAATTATTTCTAGAGTTTACTTCATGTTGATAAAAATATTGGTGATGTCAGGTTTTTTAAATAAGGCATGGGCCACTCCTATCCACCTGCTATACAAACTCATTGAATAAATTTATGTGCAAAACGGTTGATAGGAGTTTTTGTAGGTTATGAGTTTATGAGTGTAGCCGTTATTTTTAAATGTGATTAATTTTAAACATAGAACACCTACACGGTAATTTTCAAGTAGAAAAATAAATCAAACGAGATGAATAACATAATTTGTTGTGTGTTATAAATTGAAAAGGATTAAGCAAACACGTCGCTTCAGAGGTATTTCCGCCGAATTATTTTCGTACGTTTAATTCCACTTGCTATTTTTGTACCTATTGTTCGCGTTGTTGCCACGACCAAAAAAAATATTTTTTCATTTTCCAAATCATTGATCTTTGCCTTTTTGCACATTTGATTTATTTTCTTTACGTTGTATGTAAAAAAAAGTCAACATGCGATACAACGAAGTGGTAGGCACTTTATAGTGGTGTAACACTGTGTTACGGAGGTCTTACATAATATTCAAATAATATAATAAAAATAGGTTTTAATTTGGATTTATTTGGAAATATTTTTTATCACGACTAAATATTAACTACAATCAATTAGTTCGAAATAGTCTCTTCAGATTATCTTTAAACATGTTTATGAGATCCAAAACTACCAATTTGGCAAAGCACGTATATCGGAAGAAACTTCGGATGATCCATTTGCTCGTCATCCGACACTGAATATGAAGAAAGAGATGGAAATAATGTAACTTCCAAATTCGATTTTCAAAGTAAGGCGCGCAAAACCATTAAACGTCAAAGAAAAAAGTAAAAGCTGGCCACAGACTACATAAAATAGTGTTGCTCCCATTAGTTTTCTTCCGGCTACCAATAGATCCTCAATAAAAACAAGATCAAAAGGAATGCCCGTTGGATCAACGTTAATCGTAATCGGGTCGATTAATTCTAATGTTAGCCATTGCCAAGGCCTTGGGCCAAGATAATGGGGACACGCCGTTCTCCTTTATAGCTTACGTCTACCAGTGCTTTGGTGCGCGGATAGAATCAGCGAAAAGGTCCCTTTGGGACCTCATAGTCTATATTCTACATTACTACTACATTATTGGTCGACTGTACTTAACCTAGACCCACTAAATTGGTATTGACGACGCGCTGGCCTAGTTGGTAGTGACCCTGCCTACGAAGCTAGCGGTCCTGGGTTCAAATCCCGGTTAGGGCAGATATTAGTGTGATGAGCGCGAATATTTGTTCCTGAGTCATGGGTGTTTTCTATATATTTAAGTATATATTTCTCCATACAAGTATTTATATCGTTGTCTAGTACCCATAATACAAGCCTTGAGCTTAGTTTGGGACTAGGTCAATTGGTGTGATATTGTACCCCTGATATTATTATTATTATTCGATGGTTTGGTGGTGGTAAGTCCTTGTACAGGGTCCATTCGGATCGCTACCACCATCTTATCCTTTAACCTACCGCTAGCAGCATTCGCACTGTTATGTCCCGGTATAGGGATAAGACAAGCGTTGCCGCAATTTCTGTCTTAGGATTGCAGTCTTAAGATTACATTCTTAAGAATTAAAATGTCAATGGGTCTCAGATGATCGTTTGTATTCTCCTTGCCATAAAAAAATCGATTAGTAGATGACTGTCCACAAAAAGTACATTAGGCAACAAAAGCATGGTATTTTTTTTTCAAACAGACTGGCTGGGCTGGCTGCCTGGCTGGCTGGTAATTAGCCATAAATAAACAACTTCAGTGAACCCAAGTCCAGCGACCCTGACTCACTTTCTGAAGTTTCAGCGCGACCCGATTTCGCGCGCCAACTTTACAAAATTTACCGCTAGAACAATGATATTACAGAAGTATAGCTATGCTAGTCAATTAGAAAATAGTAATTAACTACAAAATAGTCGCAGTTTCATAGTTCACTCATTTCACTAGTGAATGATGGACAGATACTGAAAACACGAGAATAAGAGAGATAGTTATCGTCGAGATTGGTCAATTGGGTCTTTTTTGGATCTTCAACTTGGACGCGGTTCTAGAACAAATTGTTTCTTTTTTCAATTTGTTTAGACGATCGGATTATATACTTACTCTGACACTGTTTTCACAATCCTCAACACTACTTAATTTTGTTCTGTCAGAGAGTACAAACAATATTTTAGGGGATGCGTTCTAAAGTTGGCAGCTTAAGAAGGGCCATGATAAAATCGGTAGTGTTCCGCAATCTACATCTCAATAACCATAGCATCTATGTGTCTGTTCTTTGAATATATTCAACTTGAACATATTTACTTGAGACTGTTAAACGTGAAAACACAATTAGAAACAAGATCCTCGATATATTTACTTATAAACATGACATGTTTTTCGCTTGTTTTTGTTTGAATCTTCGAAACGCTACGCTCTTTAACGATAATTTTGATTCAATAGTTACGTACTTATAAGTTCTTAGTCCTGGTAAACCATTTTTGTAATAAAAGTTGTAGTTTTAAAGTAAACAGCAATTATTTTAATCTCAGCACATAAAGCCATGCCTTTTAATTCTTATATGCGTGGCAGCATATCGTCCCTTTACTTTATAAATCTCGTATCTGATCCAATAGTTAGATAAGAAAGTACTCTTTAATCTTTAGGGAAAATGATTAGTTTTCCTATCTAACTATTCGATCAGATATGAGGTTGAGAAAGTAAATGAACGATATTGCGGCCTCTTACTTAAAACCGGTTTAAAACAAGCCATTATTAATACCTAGCGAGCCGCCCTCGCTTCGCTTCGGTTTATGCGAGTTTTGGGTACACCCGTACGTAAACCAGGATTCATTATACATAAAAACATTCCTCCTGAATCACTCTACCTATTGATGAAAACCGCATTAAAATCAGTTGAGTACCTAGTTTAAGACTGCGCCGAGCGTACGCCGGATGTAGTGGCGCGCTCCTTACTATTATTGTGTTTTCTAATAAACTAAAGTATTTTCTTGAAATTGGTCGGTAGATTTTTGTACTACAAATGAAATCACAACTTATAGGGTATATCACATAGTTTAATAACAATTCACCTTCGAGTTATCAACTTAACGGAAAAAAGTGGCCACCTTTTCCCGTTAAGCTGACTACTCAAAGGGTAACTGTTATTAAAGTTTGTTACGTATCCCATAAATTGTGCTTTTACTTGCGCTACAAAAACGTATCGTTGGAAGGTTTTTTTTAGTTAATTAGAAAACACAATAATAGTAGTGAGGGCGCCACTGGACGCTCGACGTTTGCTCGGCGCAGTCTTTAAAGATCTAATCGAACAGACAGCGCAAGCGACTTCAATTTATACCATTTAAAGAAAGAAGAGAAAAACACCTCAATATAAGACTAAATTAGGCTTTAGTGAAGTTTTTCAGGCAGCTTGGCGACTGCGTGCGGTCCCGATGCCAACCAACATACGTCGATATGACGATATTGGACCTATTCCAATGCTTCGTTCGCTTCATTAGGTCGTTGTCTTATACTTCTAAACTAGTCATTACATACATACATTAAATCACGCCTGTTTCCCAGAGGGGTATGCAGATCCCACTTCTTTCCACTTGCTACGATCTTGACAAATTTCTTTCGCTTCTTCCACATTCATACATCGAGTCATGCACGCACGTCGGTTTCGGGAACTTAAGATTCGGCCCTTTTCAAGTATTTCTCCGATTTGACTCGAAAAAGTACGCCTAGGGCGGCCCCTTCCGACCCGTTCACTCACTGTCGATCTCTATATCTCTTTCGTCAATCTTCTTTCATCCATCCTTTCCAAATGACCGAACCTAGTCATTAGTTTTAAGATTTTGTTAATAGAACACTTATAACGCCCGCCCCCACCAACCCCCAGAAGCAAACATTACAGAAACAATTAGAATTCCAAAATATTTTTTCCCGAATGCTATGTGATGCCATGCCGGAGCTGATTTAGATTAAATTCAAAATTTAATTGCTTTACGTAAGTTAGGTTAGGTTTGATTTATAATCAAAAATAACCTTGTGTCCCTCCGGACCCCGATGGTTTGCGTAAATGCATATCCCCAGCGTAAGAAAAAAGGTTTGATGTACAAGCGATATTAAAAAATTAAGTCTTCTAACAAAATATGGCATTCGGAATTGGGATTGTTCATATTTTTACAATTACTCCAATTCGAAAACCATTTCGAGGAATAGGGTTTTAAAGCCGTTCTGCATTATTAAGTTCTTGAAATATTTATCTATTTTGGATATTTCGAAAAAAGTATATTTAACCTTTGTTTGACTTTCGTTTTCGGCTTGAAGCCCTCCTAGGTGTTCTTACGGGTTAGGCGAAAACAGCTTGAAATAGTATGTTTTAATACACTATTACAATCACTTTTTTTCATTGGATATCATTTAATTGTTGTAATTTATTAGAAAATGTCATCCCAAATTTAAAATAATCCTGTCATCCATAAAATGTCTGCTAAATAAATAAAGATGTTAAAACAAAACTATTGGGTCAAATACAAAATTAATGAAATTCTTAAAATTTCCTATTCTTTCGAATGAGAAAGTAAAAACCGTGAGTTATTTTTTTTGGACAATCCCAATTATGAAAATTCGTAATTAAGTAGAGTACCCCGTTTACATAGTCCTCGTGCCGCCATGCGCCACTGGGTTTCGGTGTTGAACCGTAAACACGAAAAAAATAATTAAAGGCACGACTTCATAATCATGTCGAGATAAAGGGAACAGTACCCTTACCATGAGTTACAATTAACGTACTCGCTAGCAAGTCGAAGCTCTATCCCTCGCTAGTATTCTTATAGAGTGCAAGAGACAGCATTCGACTCGCTATTGAGGACAGTAATTGTAACCCATGGTAAGGGTTACAGCATAAGACTTCAACGCAGACGGAGTCGTAGGAAAAAGCCAGTATAGTTACAAAGAAATTCCTAATTCCAAACACTTATCCACATGCAAGTTGCATGAAGTGGAATGAACACCTAAAATATTCTTATTCCTAGAATTCTTCACTGAATATTTATATTTTGTCCTGTTTCTTTTCAACAACCCAAACTAGCTCTTAATACTACAACACAAAGTCTAAAATCATTTACACTCGTTTCAGAAACGTCCAGGCGTAATTTTGTATTTTATTATAATGGAAAAAGCGACTTTATACTCATTGGTTTAAAGCTGTTATTTGTACAAGAGAAAACTGGGATAGTGTTTGTTAATTCAGCTTTAGTTGCCATGTAAATTCTTACGTTTCAATGCATCTTTTACGATAGGGTTGCCACTTGCCACTATGAGGAAAATATTTAAAAAATATCGAGGAAAATTGGTCTCTTTGGAATTGTAGAACAGCAATTAGTATGAGAGAAGGAAAAAAGAAGAACTACTATTTTATGAATTTTGATAGCACAATTGAACACGTTATTCTGGATAGACATTATTACCATAGGTTTAAAATTCTCGGGTTACTCGAAGCAGTTTAATTTTTCCAGCGATACAGTAACTTACACTTATGTCGTTAGAGTCGAAATCATCTTTAGAATATATGGACCACTCTGTTTTTTTACTTGTTATTTTTGGACAGTTTGGACTCAAGACCAGTCTCGATAGAAAAAAGACATTAATTTCAACTACACGGAAACACACAAGCATATAGAAAACTAAACATTTATGTCTTCGCGGCAATAATACAGACCCCTACACTAAATACTAGTATGATCATTTTGAATTGTATGTAGTTAACAGTAGAGTCTAGAACGTTTCGACTACTTCATAATCATGATCGCCTTTACCGCGGTTGATAAAGCATCCGTCACTCCCGCACTTACTAGTCAGAAAGTGACAGATGCTATATCCACACCGATAAACACAACCATACCAACCCGCAGGTAAACAAAAGCCTATCTCATAAAAAACAGACTGATGTTATTTCCCAAGCGATTATTAAACTGCCAGCCCTAGCCTTCGTTCAGGAATCGAATACCAATCCGATAGAGTACTGGCTGCGCACAATGAATCCTCTCACACTGCGCACCGGAGGAATCCGGGTCTATTTACAGAGCTCACGACATATGTTACCTATTGAACAAAATATATTTTGAACAAGTACAAGCTCTAGGTACTTCTCTCGCCGCCGGCGAGAAAGAGATTAGTAATAACCTAATTTATCGCTTAAGAAAACGACAAAAGATATAGATGTCGTGTAAATAAAAGAGACACATAATAATTGTTGATCGCGGACTGTTTAGACTACCAGCGAGAACTCTCCAAAAAAAGATATAGATCCCGTGTAAATAATAGTCGATGACTCTACTCGCTTCTCTCCTCGTCAGTGGGACAAGTGCCTAAGCCGGGAATACACATTCCTGTAAAACGGATCAGTAGCTTGCATATTAGTTTATGGCATGTAGAAGTAACTGGCATACAGTGAATACATTTGCAAGTTGACTTGCATGCAATTTCATCCAGGCAGGCATGCCCGTAGCTGTCGCGTCTGTTCACACGTGTCAGTTTGGCAACCCCCCGCGGCCCCTCCCTCAACGGGCATGCAAGGAAATCAAATGTTGTGCCAGCTACTTGCAACTAGCTAGCTTCCAGTTACAGGCATGCCAGTTAGTCATGACAGTAGCTGGCACTTGCAAGGAGCTGGTATGCTAGTGTGCAAGCTACGGGCATGTGTATCCCTGGCTTTTGATTTTCCTTGTGACTTGGTCCACTTGACAATATTCCCTCGGTATCTATCAAGCGTTTCGGGACAAGGAATCCTTATGTTCCAATCAACGACGTGGACTACAGTTTCACGAACACGATGATACATCACTGGGTTTCATGTAAGCTGCGCCACGTACACTGATATGTCACCTGTCACCTGTCATTGTCATGATGGTGAAATAGGGGGCTGATGGTAAGTGAGGGTCTATGACTAGCTGTCAATCTGAAAACATCTGTCCAATTATTTAATTTTTTGTAAATTTGTTCATCGTTGATTTTGGTCCGCAAATCCAGGGCAGTTTTGTGGGACAACTTGTAACATTGACGAAGAACTTGCATTGAATAAAATAACAGTGAAAAGATGGTTCCAAATGAGTTAGCGGTCAAGATCACACCAAGCCATTGAAGTGGTTGCTCGCCATCTTCAAGGGGCACGACTATGACTGGAAGACTTCGACGACAGGACAGGATTCACCGTACAATGTTACTTATATATACTTGACATCGGCAAAATTACGTTATGTAGAAGCTATTAAATAAATAATAATAATGGTAAGTGGGATTTGAGATCCATAGACATATAAACAGTCAAGAGGCTCAAAATGCTTTGTCAATCTGAGGACTAAAATGGAATGCCACTATGTTAGTAATTTCACCAATTTCACCATTATTTTTACTGTTGCACCTCTAACTGTTAATTTTAACAGTGATACATAAGTATTATCTCCTCTGATTTATAAATAACTCGTTTTCTATAAATACAGTAAGAGGGTTACAGAGATCATTGAGTCATTTCCCAACTCGTCTCGAATCGTTCGTCATCCGTTTCAAATAAATCAAGTACCGTTTACAAAGTAATTAGGACGAGAAATAATTAAAAGCAGAGTTCATTTAACTTACTGTATCACTAAATACTACCAGTCATGATTCTCATGAATCTCATGATACATATCATTAAGTTTCTGTCAAACATTTAATTTTTGGGACTTACAAGCTTTTGCTGGCGTCTGTACTGTTTTTGGGCAAAGTCAACCAACATGGTGGGTCTACGTTAAGTATAGCGGACATCCTGTCGCCAACAGATCTTCCGACTCCACCATCAAATCAGCTCTTAGATACCATAATATGGATTTGTCATGGGGTCCACAATGGTGGTCCAAATTTTTTTTTCCCATTCACGGGAACTGGTACAAAATTGACTTTGTTCTACTAATATAGGTACCTACTAAAACGAAAATAAGCTCAAGGAGTTCAAGAAAAGGGTTCTCTAACTTAAAAAGTATCCGTGCAGAGCATTCTACAGTTAAAATAAAGCCCATTATACCCTTGAAAGGTACAGTTAACAAAACAACTGAACCCGGCTGACTTTTTTCCACCGGAGCAAAGACAATGAGTCATGGAGCGTTGACCGACTCCCGCGCAGCTCCCTTGTCTATGGCTACGTGTGAATTATGACAAGCGACAGTGTTAATTTGATGTATTATACTTTTATCTTGTTAGCGTTGCTTCCGTTGGTTATTTATAATACTTTTTTTATGTTTATTAAGAAAATGTAACAATTTATATTTTTGTTATGAAAATGCTGTCTTAACCCAAAATCCATCATGACTCGTGTCCGCTAAAAACATGACTATTTAAATTTTCCCAAAACCAACTAAACTAAATTGATCTACCAATAGTAATTCCATCCAATTTACAAGCCATACAATTTGGTCATAAACTTAAAATCAAAGCGACAATAACCACAATTGAATAATAACACTTAATTTATGTTACACCCGTTTTATGGTGCACATTGTTCAAATTGCTTAGGGGGAAATGTTATGGGGGTGATACAAAGCAAAATACAGTGACTTACATAAATCACTCTTCACGTGTTTTAAATTACACGTGTTTTTACCCTTGCACACCGAATGCGCTGTTGTTTTACCCTCTTTCTCGCTACGCTCGTCGTTACATGTACTGTGATTTTAGTAAATTATGTTTTTAAGTCTGTTGCTAATCGAGACCAAACCGACTTCAAACTCGATGGGTAAACCTTTAGGTACGGCAAAGATCCTACTACCATCTTCGGGTTCTGTCCGTACATCGCATTATCATCGGATTTACATACAGATCGATTCACAAGAGCTGGCACGAATGGATTGAACGAGTGAATGAAAGTTGCGTGGTTGCCGGGCAAGAATAGTACCACTCCATGTCATGCGGTGGATGTCGTAAGAGACGACTAAGGGAATAAAGGCTGTGTAGTACCTACTGTTAGGCGATGGGCTTGCAACCTGTCACTATATATACTGGTAAGTATCTTAGCCTAATTGTGCAAAATGTGGTTACAGAATTATTAACAAGTTTTTAGAGTTGTTAGTAATTATGTAGCTCTGCCTACCCCACTCTGGGAATAAAGGCGTGAGCTTATGTATGTATGTGTATGTATGAAAGTAGGTATACTAGTGTGTAAAATAGTAACAGGTTTTCTGTTTGAACATCGGTTCAAAGGACGGCACTCGCATAATGATAGGTGACAACTGACAACTCTAATTGTGAATCGACCTGAAACTAGGTTTTACAAATTTGAGCCCCTAATGGGCTGACGGCACCAATGATGGACACTTTTAGCTGACAGGCACCAGTTATGGACACTTTTCAAATTTCATACGGTCCTAAATTGATTGTTGCAAAACAAATGAATAAGTAACCTTTCTTCTGTAAAATTAGAATCAAGTGTCCATTATTGGTGCCTTGTCCATTACTGGCTCCATCACCCTCAATCATCCCACTATTTAATCGAAAGGTAGGTAATCGCGGTCCAATAATATATGTATGCTATGTTTAATCATGACTCATTAATAACTGCTATTATCTCTATACAATTAACAGTACTTTTAGCTCTTTTAAACACATCAACCTCCTATAAAAACCAGTCCTAACCGTCTAGTTAGAAAAGATCTCTGCTTCCTCACATCCTAAGAAAGACCACGGTCCTAGTTACATTCGCATTGAGATGCAATGAGTCACAGACTGATGCAATATAGAACAATGCTGTAATAAAATTGAAAGCTTGTAAACGATGTGTATTGAATTTTAAGATACCTGCATCATAAAGCAGGAATTGTATTGAGACGCACGCTACGCACGCACAAGCTACACACTCATTGTTCAAGGCGTATGTGACGTCATTTCTTGCGTCGTTTCGCTGAAGGAGTATTTTCACGGGTACCCTTTGTTTGATAGTTTTTTTTCGGAATAATTGTACACATAGCGTTTAGCATAAGTGTCAATTAATGTGTGTGCTCATTTGCCTTCTTAATACCACAGATAAAAAACCTTATTGTATTATTTCAAGGAATAAAAAAGACAACGATAAAAGTACAGTTTCGGATTTATTTCTTACTAGCGACCCGCCCTCGCTTCGCTTCGGTTTATGTGAGTTTTCTGTAACACCCGTACATAAACCAGAATCAATTATACATTATAAACCTTCCTCTTGACTCACTCTATCTATTGCTGAAAACTGCATTAAAATCCGTTTGTAAAAAAGATTTGAAATGTGTAATAGTAGTTTCTAGAATTGTATATAATTCTGTAGCTCTGCCTATCCCATTCTGGGATTACCGGCGTAAAGGTAAGAAATGAGTATATAATGACCCTTTATGGATTAAAGCGTTTTAAGATCGACAAAAGTACGATCTAAAGCGGTTCATGACGTCATCAACCAATTACGCAAACCATGCACTAGCACGACTGCATTGCGCTGCAAATACAGACCAAGTGCCAATAAATGTCCAGGAGAATATGCACTCTGACATGTTCAGTTCAGAGTGCAAATTAAACCTGGCTATTGTTGGCAGTTACTCGGTTTTGGCAGTTTGGGGCGTGTGGTGGAATGCGAGTCGTGACGTCACCGCATGGTTTTCTTCGCATACAATGGGGCCAGCCGTATTTCTATGAATGTAGATTATTTTTACAAGCTTTTATTTAACTTGCAATGTATATGTATGTATGTAAGGGTCAAATCTTGCAAGTAAAATTTGACTTACTTCCCGGTTTCCGATGAAGCTGAAAATTGGCATACGCCTTTAGTTCTGATGACAATTTTGCAATAATATACTACCATCGAGCTGGCTATTGTCAACGTAATTTTAGTTCTTATTATATTGACTAACATCCAGACAAAATCGTACATAGAAAAAAAAACCGCATCCAAATCGGTTCATCCGTTTAAGAACTACGGTGCCACAGACAGACACACACACATACACACTTACACATCATACTTATATAACGGCCCTCTTTTTTGCGTCGGGGGTTAAAAAGCATCGATAGTTGAGTTCATCGATACAGGAACTCAATGCCTGTCATAACATTTTGCACCCTGGATTCCTGTCTGAATTTACATAACATTTCAAAGGCAATATGGTTTTACAGTGTAGAATAGAACTCCTGTATCGTAACATTCGTAACGAAGACTTGACAGAGGTTATTGTAATTATAGAATCTATACTTAAACATTTACATTACGCTATATCTGCCAAACCAGTCCGTCGAATTAAGGATTTGAGAATAGGCATTTATGCAAGAGATATAAAAATAATAGGTATTGCAAATTCTGTTAAATTAGTGCAAAATAGCTACTTTCAAATATTATATCATAACTTCGGTTATATCAATATTGTAATCTCGCTCAGTTGATTGCCTTTAAAACGGACCGTGAAATAGATCTGAATTCCTTCAGTGAAAGTCTAGTCATAGACGTTAAAAAACCATTTTTCATTGTAGTACGAGAGTACTTTCGCTTTTGAAAAAGCATCTGTAAAAAAATCGCTACAATTTGATTGGATTTGAGCTTCATGCGGACAAAAACCCAAAAGGCGCTTTAAATTTTTCTTAGATGGCGTGTAAAAACAACACATCGTCATTTACTCTCATATTCTTAATAGCATTCGGCTGGCTATCGCTATCACACTTACACCCGTAACTGACAGTATATTTGTCACTTGCGTTTCATAGAAAAACGAACATTGCCGATCGCTGATCTGTAAGAAACTGGTAGACTTATAACGTGCTCATTCTTACTTGTCGAATATAGTAAACAACTAACCTCAAAATAAACCTTTTTTGGCTATTTTATCGTAAATAAAGTAAACTAAGTTATTTTGGACATCATCTGGCCAATGTATTGTCTGTGATTGTTTTACTTTATTTAAAATAGCTGTTTTAGCTAATAAGGGTTCATTTTGAGGTTAGAAAGTTGTTTACTATATTAGACAAGCAAGAATGAACACGGTAACATGGTTTTGTATTTAAAATACAGCTTTTGTGTTTTTTTATTGTAACTTGACTTAGTCATCTTTAGTACGCTTAGTTTTAGACTGCTAGAAATAATAACATTATAGAAAATATTTCCAAACAATCTGTGCTTCGTTAGGTAACCACATTGATCCAAATTTCCAAATACATTCTTATTTAACAAGCCGATAACAGTACAGATCTAGAAATAATTTTAACTATCACAATCTTAGCACATTTTCGCATTTTTTTACGTTTTCTACCATGATCCCTATATATTATAGTCTATTAGTTATTATATTATAGTCTCTTTATTACGGAGGAGCCATAATATTATTTTATTATATTATGTATGTATAAGTTAGCCGTATAAAATTGGTTCCAGACAGTTTGTCGATACACAACTTTAAAAAAAGAAAACACCACAGACAATCAGTGATTCACTGTGCACCGTTCCACCGCCATTTTAGTTCACTACCATTTTTTGCCGCGAAAGTTTGACAGGTGACTCACGCTTCGGAATTCGTACTTGATCTTATTTTTTTGGCGGCAATCGGGCTGCGGCTTCGGTCATACAGCCACAGCCCATTGTTTTAGAGATGCTATCTTTAACATTGTTTAAAAGTTAACTCTAAATGTAAATGCGTGTAACAGGTGAATCAACGCAACTGTATTTTACATAATAAATCATGAATGAAACAATAAACAGCTATTTCCATCGATTGCAATGGCACAGACTAATAAATTATTGTATAACTTGCTTGTCTCTGGTTTAATTGAAAAAAGGCGGCAAGCATTTAGAAATACCAATTTAAATACTAGTAATTTCGCATCCCTTACCTTTATTCTTATGATAATAAGACTGATATTCTCCAGTCACGATGGTAAAGCGTAGTTGGTTGACATTAAACACGTGTGTTAAATATTTGGTCAGAGTACATTGCTTGTCTACCGAAGAGTTATGGCTGTGTATTTGTAGGAATGAGCAATGTATGTTTATTTTTCAAGAACAGTTTTTTTTATGTAAGTATCAAATGAAATCACACAATTCAATGTTGCATTTGGATTAAACAAGTGTTTTTCTAAGAGGTGTCTTCGAACCTTAAGTCTTGATTCATGAGCCTTATGGGCTTAACATACAAGAATGCGTCATCATGTTTTTTTTTTTCTATACTTATATAGATAAGAAACGGCTAAGTGCGAGTCGGACTAGCACTTGTTTTTTTTTTATAGCGCAATAGAAATTCATACTCAGTAAATATTTCAACTGTCTACTTTTCACGAATCATAACATACACCCCGATGAAAGACAGACGGACGGACAACGGAGGCTAAGTAATAGGGACCCTTTGGGTACGGAGCCCTAAAAACGATCAGTACCAAAAAGTACAAAATTACAAAGAATTTCCTGTCCCTTTAAGTACTGGAAATCTGGAAAAGAAGGGAAAAAGGAGAGTAGGTAGGTATGCCTTAACTTTGACAAGGCTCTTCCTTTAAATATATTCAATTAAAAGCCTCCATTAAAGCAGTGCCGAAGAGAAACCTCCCTCTCTGTTCCACTCCACATACCACTTGCATAATTACCACTTGAGTGCCCAACAATTGTAAATCGTACTAAAACGGAGCCACTTAGTATAAAGCACTATACTTATCGGAGGAAATCTAGTTAATCTCGTTGAGTAATAAATTAAATGTTAACATCTCTTTCTAACATATAGACTTCGTATTTGTGAGACAGAGATGGCAAAATCTTGTAATTGCGAATCAAATGTGAATTTTTCATGCATTATTACTTAACTTCTTTGACACCTGTTCGTCAGGATCAGGAGTATAAGGTGGTATTATTTCAATTAAGTATACTTAGATTTTTATTGTTTGAAGACATGCTTCATATATTGTTTTAATTTATGTATTTTAAACACAATCCAATCCAAGTGCAAATGTATGCGTGACGTCACGCGTGTAGACCAGGGTCCCACTGCCGTATCCTACTTGATAAAATATGGAAAAGTTGAGCAAATCAATCGAACTGCCGGAAAACCGTTCCTAAATAAATTTAATTGTTTCCTAACTGTACTTTACTTTAGAGGAACATTATGATAGTAATGTACAGTTAAGGATAACAATAAATATCGTTAAAACGTGGCAGAAATATGTACACATCGACCTAATTGAGATTGCACTCATAAAAAGAAGCATAATGTTATACTCGTAGGTATTATACCTTGATACATCAACCTTGGTGGTAGCAATGTCATTTTTTTAAGTAAAAAAAAACACTATCTACACAAAAACCAGGAGCGAATCTAAAAATTTATTAACAAATTAATATGAATAACAATAAATAAACGTCTAACTAGTCTTTTCCTCTTATGATGGGGCGAACATCGTTACTACTTCCGATTTCTCGGCGATTGCTCCTAGAACGTATTAAAAACTTAATTAATATTAAGTTAGGGATTAACATCGTGTAATCGAACATCTTTACATTGCCGTTTACTAGCGCTAACTAGCTAATTACTGTCGCGTCACTGATATATGACGTGATACGAAAAGTCACGTGATCTACCAGTGACGCGATTGGTTTAAAAACGCAACGAATAGAAACGCTAGCTAGAGTAATGCATCTTGATAAGGTCCTCTGTGTCGACGACGTGTTGTAAAGTATATTTCATACATTGCTGCAACGCCTGCAACCGTGCAACGTCATATTGACTGGTGGGACGCGCCATCGTAGCTATATATAATACCTACTACTATAGTTATACCGGGTATAGCTAGGTATATTTCCATACTAATTTGGGGGCGTACTGGCGTACAGTCAACCAATTTGATTCCTAGGCCACTATGGACTTTGTCAACGTGACGTTGTAAACCAAATCATAGGGAGTCTCTTACGTTTTGGTTGACAACGTCACTTTAACATAGTCCAAAGTGGCCTAGAAATCAAATTGGTTGACTGTACCTTCACGGATTAAAACACTACAGTCTCCCATATTATTATAGGTATTAGGCTTAGGCTGCGGCTCCACTGAGGCGGATATGAGCGGAGTGAAGCGGAGCTGTGCCATTGGCACACAATATTAACCAATAGAATCTAAGCTAACGTGCGCAAGGCGCGCTCGACGTGATCACATGCGCCTTCTATTGGTTAATATTGGCGCAGATCCGCTCGTCTCCGTTTCAGTGGAGCCGCAGCCTAATAATGGTAATACGCATTAATCGCCCATGACACGTAAAGGCGTCAGAAATCCATACAAATCACGATTATGGGCGCTATAGGATTAGTTATAGCAAAACTTACCGGCGTCGCTCGTTGCAGTTGTGGACCCACGGGGCTGGGGATCTTGGTCGCCCTCCCAATCGGGCTTCGGGCTGCAACAGACAAACATACGTACTTTTTATTATACATACACACATTTTTATTTCGTTCGTCTTTATCTGATCTGTCGGTTCATAAAAGGAAAGGTTGAAGAAGTTGTGACTAAACCAACAAGATGAAAAAAAAAAGGTAAAATGTACTGTTCCGTGTTTTGTTTTTTGGTGTTCAATAAAGAGTATTTGTATTGTATGAGTCTGTGTGTTGATCCCTAGCTCTGTTTTAGGTTTTAACTGCTGTTTACGTATGTCAGTAGCTATAATACGAGGGCTGCCTTTTAAGTTGTGTCGTTTGGAAAAACTAAAGACAATTTAAGTGTTAAATGGTATTTATTGTTTTTCAAAGTAATCACCGTGATATGTAATACACTTTTTCATTCGATCGAACCAGTTTTCGAAACACTTATTCCAGTCCGAAGTCGGGGTCTCCAAAATGGCCGTTTTGTATGCCTCAACGGCTTCTTCAGGCGTCTGGTACCGTTGACCACGAAGTCGTTGCTTGATTTTTGGAAAAGTAAAAAAATCGTTAGGGCTTAAGTCTGGACTGTGCGGCGGGTGTTCCAGAATTTCGACGTTTTGCTCTTTTAAAAACGCAATTGTTTGCCGGGCGGTGTGCGAGCTCGCATTATCGTGATGCAGTCTTATACGACGTCTTGGGTTATTTTTTCGAAACTCGCCGATGACTTCTGGTAAACAGACAGTGGTATACCAGTCAGCATTAACCGTTTTACGATCCTCGAGCACGATGTTGGCCACGTGGCCACTTTTCGCCACAAACGTGGCGACTATTTTTTTCGAAATGCTCCGTGAGCGTATTACTTTGGTCGGTTTTGGCTCATCTTGGAACACCCAAACAGTCGACTGCTGTTTAGAATCGGGTTCGTAGGCATATATCCAAGATTCGTCACCACTGATAATGTCGTAAACATGTTTCGAGTTTCCTCGGTTGAATTGCCGCAGAGTTTTGCGACACCATCGAACGCGAGCCGTTTTTTGGTCTTCACTGAGTAAATGTGGTATCCAGCGAGAGATCAACTTTTTTACGCCTAAGTGATCATGCAAAATACTGTGAACACTGGTCCCTGAAATACTTAAGGAAGCTTCTATCTCACGGTATGTCGCATGGCGATCTTCGACGATCAGTTGCCGTACAGCATCAATGTTCTCCTGGGTTACGGCTGTTTTTGGTCGACCTTCACGATGTCTATCACCAAGACTAGAGCAACAACGTTGAAATTCTAAATACCAGCGTTCCACAGTCCGGAGGCATGGTGCTTTATCATTGAAAACCGTAGTCAACTCTTCGAAGCACTGAAGTCGCGTTAAGCCCCTTTTGAAGTTGTAAAAAAATATCGCACGTAAATTTTCCTTCGAAATTTCCATTTTCACAACTGACTTGTCAACTTTGAACGAGCGCTGTACTAAAACGGTTGGGCCGATTTCGAGTCATTCTTTTGTTTTCGAATTCTAATTTCAAATATTTTAAGATGACACTAGTTCTTTTTTATGCAATCACGGAAGGCTTGCAAACGACAGAACTTAAAAGGCAGCCCTCGTATATACAAAGATCTTTTCTTTATCTCTCTTCTTAGTAGGTAACCACAGCATCGATTTTAGTGACAACTGCAATGTAAATGTGTTGGACAAAACATATAAGTAAACTTTAAAAGCAAGTAAAACAGTTAGGGTATCTTTGGATAACGGTAAAAAGCTGTTACATCTAATATTGATTGGGTAAAGGTGAATATCCTCACCAGTAAAGGTAGAGTCCTGGGCCGTTAACCCCACTTTAATAGGTATTTTTACGAGTCAAGCCGTAAGTTGATGCTTGCTTGTTGCAGACTGTCTAGATGCACCCGCGTCGATGTAAAAACGCAGTATTGATTAAAATAGTAAAGAGATAATTGGTTTAGTAATGTTTAACTGAAGCATTATTTATTTAAACTTTATTATACAATACGCAAAGAAGGTAAAAATGGCGGACTTTGTCCATTACAATATTCTCTACAAGTCAAGCAATGGGCCAAACAGAAACCGTTTAAGATTGGTGCTGACGAGGACGAAGGAAATTTAAGTCATACGATAATTAATGAATGACACAAGGTAATAAATATACATAAATATAAATATATACTACATACATATACATGCCCGGGACGTACCCGAAGGATTTTAACCATCGATTCTAGACCCTTTTAATTTACCCTAATTACTCGATAAGCACGTGCTTTTAAAGATCAACTGAGGTCGTAGCAATGATTTATACACTTTATCTGTACTTTTACATTAAGTTTAATATTAACTAACTAATTCATAGGTTATTTTAAATAAAAACACGCTTGATGAATATTTAAGGTTATGTGTCAAACGGTACTAATTTGTTTACATATTTGGCAGTGTCGACTGACACAGACTATAGGATAGGTAGCATTTAGCACCTCCTATTGTGGACATACAGACACTATATTCGTGTTGTATGACATGACACACCTTGCAAAACCCACGCGAGATATTACAATACATAATTAGTTATATCTTAACATATTAATACCGTGACTAACACGTAATGACCGTGAAGTGCGAAGCGACATCGGCCCAGTTTTTATACATTTTTATTAAGAAACTGTGCAGTTTTCGTTAAGTTATGTTAGGTTTGTTACAAAATGTGCTGTGAAACCATAACGATGTAGAGCGGTAAATAATTGTATTCTGCCCTCAGAACCGAGTATGTATTAGTGAACTTATTTCTTAAGGCGGAGGGTTAAATTTACTTTGGCTATCAAATTGGCGCATGCGTCCTTTTTATCTAGGAGGGCAGTATTGCACATTCACGTTAGATTGAAATGATTCTGCTAACTACTTTGTGAAGGTTACAGTGATAGTAGATAACTAACTGGTTATAATTACGACGTTTGCTTAAACAGATTTATTCCCGGGTAGGTGTGCCCCCTTCCCTGGGGCCTACCTAGGGTTGCCAACCATACTTTATAATAACGTATCCTATGTTATTTTGCTACATTATACTTTATACTTCTGAATAAAAAAAAAGTATCGAAAATACTTTATTTCTGACTTATGTGTGGAATGGATCAAAATTTTATTGATGGGTCGTTTTCAAAAATATTGTACATAATTAAAGGCTTATTGAAAACCAAATAACGCTCGCATCCTTTGTGTAACGAAAGTTACAAACTATATGGGTTACCTTGCGTTAAACAAAGGAACCAATTAAGTTTAGTTTTAATCAAAGCCCTTAACGATGTATTTTTTTTTTTTAAATCCTTAGGACTGGAACGCAGAATTAAGAACAAACGGGATTTCTGAACGTGCGTGAAGTTTAATTACAGTACAGTACAATGTGCAAAGAGCACAAAAAAGTATGTTTTCAAACAAATAAATAAATAAATTTGAAGAATACTTTTTTATTTGGAAATACTTTTATTTTATACTCGTCAGACAGGTATATACTTCATTTTCCTAAAAAAAAGTTGGCAACCCTAGGCCCACCGCCCTGTGAAGCTGTAACGGTGCATAACACCAATAGCAAATTCCTTTTAAAAAAACGACGACCATAGGATTGAGAAGCTAAAAATTTCCGTAAATGAAACAGGACACCTGGTGGTAAGGATCTACGCCCATAGACATTTATATTCTCACTAGCAACCCGCCCCCGCTTCGCTTCGGTTTATGTGAGTTTTCTGTAACACCCGTACATAAAACAGAATTTATTATTACTTTATTATACATAAAAAGGCTGTGTATCACTGTTAGGCGATAGGCTTGCAACCTGTCACTAATACACTGGTAAACATCTTGGCCTAATTGTGCAAAATGTGGTTACAGAATTATTAACAAGTTTTTAGAGTTGTTAGTAATTCTGTAGCTCTGCCTACCCCACTCTGGGAATAAAGGCGTGAGCTTATGTATGTGTTATTATACATAAAAACCTTTCTCTTGATTCACTCTATCTAGTGAAAAAAACCGCATCAAAATCCGTTACGTTGTTTTAAAGATCTAAGCATACATAAGGACAGACAGACAGCGGGACGCGACTTTGTTTTATACGACAACAATCTTAATACTGCAATCCCAAGACTCCAAATACGTTGCCAATCTGCGACTTATATAAATTTATAATCTCAAGATAACAATCTTAAGACTGCAATCGGAAGACTCCAAATGCGTTGCCAACCATGACTAAGGTGGAATGCCTCTATGGTAGTGATTTCAACGGTCGTCTTATCCCCACACCGGATCTCAACAGTGCGAACACTGCTGCTTAGCGGTAGGTTAAAGGATAAGATGGTGGTAGCTATCCGGACGGACCCTGCACAAGGTCTCCACTAAACCACCTCACTCCACTTATGCTCAGTGCATTCTTATACCAAGTGGAAGAAAACTCCACGTTGTTGCTACTACACTCCATTTAACCAACTTAACATAGTTTGCATGGAACGCTGTCTTTTGATTACACCACTTATTCATAATATCCATACAATACGGTGAAAGTACGCAGGTCTAGTTTCCAGACCAATTGAAACATGTTCTAGATCACCTATGCTTTCCCGGTAGTTTATAAAGCCGTGGGTTCTTTTAACACGGAGACAAATGAGTATATATCTACACATGCCAACCTTTGGGAAGTTCATAGTCTTGAACGATGACTAGATCTAACGTTACCTACAGGGTGACTTCTAAGTGGTGAACAAAATGATTACCTCTGTGTTCTACCCATCAAGAATATGAACAACTTTCACTATGGGACCAACTCTGAAATCACAAAAAAAAAAACAGCTGCTTCATACATTTTGGTCGAGTACGTATTGAACTTTTCTATGAAACAGCAGATTTTTTTTTTCGTGTTTCAGAGTTGGTCCTATAGTGAAAGTTGTTCATATTCGTGAGGAGAACACAGAGGTGATCATTTTGTTCACCACTTAGAAGTCACCCTGTATAAAAGAAGAAACTGACTGGTCGTACAGACGAAATCACTGAACGTAGTGGCCAGGGACATGAATTTTGGAGGGAACATTCCCCGGGGATGCACTAAGAAAGTTTATTTGAAAATCGACCCCCAACTGGAAGAAATACGGGGAAGGCGTACAAAGTCGCGGGAATCCTCTAGTTTGCGTTTTACCATTTGCTAAAAAACGTTTTACAAACTGATTCATTTTGCAAAACGCTTTTTTTCCAAAACTGTAAATATTTCAGTAAAAATAACCTAACCTACAAGATGGTCCTGAAATAAATACTGAAATATTTACAGTTTCCGAAATAGAGCGTTTTGTAAAATGATATGTTTGTGAAATTAATCAGTTTGTGAAATGTTGTTTAGCAAGTGATTGAATACCAAAGTAACAATAAATATATAAATAATGCTGACCGCAAAGTTTAGTATTTGGTTGTAAAAAAACCTATAAAATTAACTAAGACGAATAACGAGAGACACATCCTATAGTTACTTATAGACTGAGAGGTCGTAGTGAGTAACGCTACGTCATCAGGTACTAGCAAGAATGCTAAAAACTATAAGGATAGCCATTTTAATGGCTTGTCAGTTTTGGAGAAATAAATTGCAAGTGTCGAGAAAAGCGATTAAAACAGATTAGATTAAAATGTCGCGATAAAAACGGTTCCATTTCATGGTTTTTTGACGTGCGCATACATTTGCTGTACATGACGAGGCACTTCTATTGATCAAAATTATTCAAGTAAGTCGGCATGATAGCAGGTGACGTCATGGTTTAAGCGACGTTAAGTGAATTTGACGTCATTGACGTCAACTAATGGGCAGGGATCGGAAATTCGGATCGATATTTACCTAAAGTTGGCAAAATCCCGGAAAATGTAAAGCGAATATGGCGTCGGCTTCTTAAAAATATTATTTTAATAATGTAATTTTCGAGATTCTCGGATTCTACAAAACGTTTATTTTAATTATTTTACATTTAGGATAAAACGATCCGTCGACTTGCTCCTCAGACTTCGATAAGTTAGGTTAGATGAGTTCTGTTCTGATCTGTAAATTAAATAACATTTTTGGTAAATCTTTACTTAAAAATAACTTCAAATAGTGTATGTAAATACCTTATTATGGATTTATGATGGCGTAATTTATTGATTCCGAAAACCCGGGAATTTTATTAATAAATTGACATTGAGTCCGCCTCCATACAACTGAACAAAGATTAGGTAAATATCGATCCGAATTACCGATCCCTGTTAATGGGTAATCTATCGCAAATCCGAAGTTTTGTTAGCCAATTTTTTTATTTGTCCGAAGTTTAAAAAGTTATAAATAGAATTAAATAACGAGATTATATTACATAAGCCTATAGGTTAGTTTAGGTTTGTTTCATAACAAAAGTTTTTTTTTTAAGTAATGACAATATGGACATGTGACACAGTTGGGTTGGAATCGTTTTTTTTTTACTAAAGATGTCTAACGCAATGAATGCCACTTGGCGGTGTCCTTCCCTGCATATTTATTTGGCAATATGCAGTAACCAATACTGCCGTCCTAAGCAAAAACGCAGTGACTAAGATAAACCTCCTGTAGTAATATGAACCTTATCATTAACGACATACAATTGAATCTGCTTTGGTGATTGAATTTAAGATACTGCTTATTGGCTTAGGAGGGCAGAATAGCAAAACCAAGGTTAAGGCCATGTCTGATACGATAAGACAGAGAACAGAAGAGAGTTCTGAAGGATTCCTCTGTTACACAGTCAACAGACAAACCAATGTCATTAGGACCTATACATAACAGTAGAAATGAATGGTTAACTTATTTATTTTATCTGCATTAAGACTGCACCGAGCAAACGTCGAGCGTCCAGTGGCGCCCTCATTACTATTATCGTGTTTTCTAATTAATTAAAGAATTTCCTTGCAATCTGACGATACGTTTTTGTAGCGCAAGTAAAAACACAATTTATGGGATACTTAACAAACTTTAATAACAATTACCCTTTGAGTAGTCAGCTTAACGGGAAAAGGTGGTCACTTTTTTCCGTTAAGTTGATAACTCGAAGGTGAATTGTTATTAAACTATGTGATATACCTTATTAGTTGTGTTTTTATTTGTAGTACAAGAACCTACCGACCAATTTCAAGAAAACCCACTTTAGTTTATTAGAAAACACAATACTAGTAATGAGGGCGCCACTGTACATCCAGCGGCGTACGCTCGGCGCTGACTTAAAGCGGCTTACGTAAATTTCACAGATCTTTGATGTTTTCTATAATTGTACGCCGATCAAATTTATGGTTATAGCCGTTCCAGCCTTGAAAATGTATCGAGTGTAGGTAATAAATAATATCTATCTAACATTTATTCAATCTCGTAAGCACGTGGAGCAATTGACTATATAAATTAGGTATACATAAAGTATACCCAGGTATATAACTGGGTCGGTATACACCAATTACAGCAGCAGAAGTAGCTATGCGACCGAAGATATCAAAATAAGGGGGGGGGGACAATCTTACACCAATTGCCCTAGTCCCAAACTAAGCTCTGGGCTTGTACTATGGGTACTAGACAACGATATAAATACTTATATAGAGAAATACAAACTTAAATACATAGAAAACATCCATGACTCAGGAACAAATATTCGCGCTCATCACACTAATATTTGCACTTACCGGGATTCGAACCCAGGACCGCTAGCTTCGTAGGCAGGGCCACTACCCACAAGGCCAGCGCGTCGTCAAACACTCGAGTCTATTGTCAAGAGATCGTCGTGTCTAGATCATTTTGAGCATTTGATTCTGCTAAGCTACTTTTGATGCTGACTGTACATGCTCGGTAGATTATCTTCGCCTATTTCTTTTTTTAGGGCTTGGTGAAGGTGAACTAACACACAGGCCTCCTGATGGCTTTCTCAAGACTACAATCTTAAAACTGCAACCCTAAGACCGCAAATGCGTTGCAAACCCTGAGGACTAAGACGGAATGCTTCTACGTTAGCAATTTCACCGATTGTCTTATCCCAACACCGGATCACAATATGCGAATGCTGCTTGGGGGCAGGTTAAAGGGGCCGTTCAAGTATTACGTAAGGCCACCGTCAATAGAACTTGGGAACTATGTAAACAAATTACTACTGTTTGACACATAACCTCAAATAATCACCAAGCGTGTTTTTATTAAGAATAACGTATAATGAATAGTTATATCATCTTAAACATCATTTAAAAATACTGATCTAGTGTATAAATCATTGCAAAGACCTCACTTGATCTTTAAAAGTCCGTGATTATCTAGTAATCATGGCGAAATGGTTCGTTAGGTTTTTTTACATCTTTTGAATAGAATAGAATAGAAATCGTTTATTCGGTGTTAAAATAAAATGAACAAAAAACGGCAAAAACATTTTAAAAAAATAATAATAATACAAACTTTAGAGTAGGTACTTAATCTAAAATTAACACCGAAAAGGTTGCCACTCAGCATGGTGTCAGGCTTACTAGCCTTGACGCTGGTGTTCAGGGCCACCGGGTTGAAGAGAGAGGAGAGCGCTCCCAATCCATCTCACTATATACTATTTTTTAGGAGTACTTAATGCTTAAACTAAATTATTTACAATTGTTTATTCTGGACTTCTGAATTATTGCGTGTATGTGTGTGTGTATTTGGTTGAGTGTTTGTGTGTGCGTGCGCGCGAGTGAGTGTGTGCCTTTTATATTATTTTTAATTTTTGCAAGTTCTATTGACGGCGACCTTAAGTAGATTTATTACAATTAAGTAGTCCCCTTGTCAGCAGAAGTAAGGTTCTCAACCCCCCCTCCGATGCTTAGTAAACCTTGGTATATGTTTTTTTTTTAATGTTACTGTTCTGATTTTTTTTATTGATTCATGCGCAGCAGTTATAATTCAAGAAATAAGAAAATAGGCTTTGTATAGAGGACATCAACGCACACAATATTCATTTAAACAAAATGTAAATAAGTAAATAAGTACCTACTGCTAACGTAATCTCCATCTAGACCCCCCCACCCCTCATGTCATCAAAAATAAGCAAAGCATAGATACTCCCGCCCCACTATAGTGCTTACGTAGTACTTGAACGGTCCCAAAGGATAAGATGGTACTCATACTGTCCTACTCATACTCATTTATTTATTGCATTACGTGTATCTTCTTAAAAATATATTTCGCTCATTGAATAACTGACACATGTATTCCAAAATAATTTGCTATTCCATTAAAAATTGTATTCCAACCGCTTCTAATTTTAAAATGCAACACTGACTCATTTCGGATTGTGTCCATTTTGTATTCAATGAACGATTTAGTCCAAATATAAACCATGTAAGGGCGCTGCAATCGGATCAATAAAACTACATTATTAACTGCTTCAGCTCAGGTGGTAGCCAGACGGACCTTGCACTAGACCTACCACCAATAAATTTCTAAACGCAACCCTCACATGACCCTGTAACGAGTCTACATCAGTTTGTAAACTAGTCCCTAGCTAAACACTGATCTAAAACTGCCAGTTAATTGACAAGTTACACGGATAACATATTCATAACCTTCTGGAATGCCAGTTGGAATACGTTTTCTCTGTTATGACTAACATATCTTTGAAGTATGTGTATCCCATACATGTTTACATAATATTAACGAACACGTGGTTAAAACACGTTTGTTCATACAAACGAGACTCGATTGTTGATATTTCTGGCGATGCGATGATAGTCGAAAGATCTGGAAGCTTTTATTGAATTGTTAGCTGACCATCTTCAATTGGGATCGTTCATATTTTTACAACTACTCCAATTCGAAAACCATTTCGAGGAATAGGGTTTTAAAGCCGTTCTGCATTATTAAGTTCTTGAAATATTTATTTATTTTGGATATTTCGGCAAAAGTATATTTAACCTTTGTTTGACTTTCGTTTTCGGCTTGAGACCCTCCTAGGTGTATCTCACGGGTTAGGCGAAAACAGCTTGAAATAGTATGTTTTAATACACTATTACAATCACTTTTTTTCTTTAGATATCATTTAATTGTTGTAATTTATTAGAAAATGCCATCCCAAATTTAAAATACTCATGTCATCTATAAAAGGTCTGCTAAATAAATAAAGATATTAAAACAAACCTATTGGGTCAAATACAAAATTAATGAAATTGGTGTCTTGAAATTTCCTATTCTTCCGAATTAGAAAGTAAAAACCGTAAGTTATTTTTTTTGGTCAATCCCAATTAAAGAGACACTTTCAAGGTCCTTAACTAATATCATTTCATAGACAACTTCACCTTTATTTGCATATCACCGAAAATTGTTGTCAATTTAAACGTCTGTAAACAAATTGCATAAGACAATTTCAATCTCGAGCTTATGGCCACAGTATAACAAGTAGTTCGTCTTCAAACAAAGGTCGCTTGCTTGCATGTATGCGTGTCTCGACTGTACGCACCACCACAAGCAAACTCAACAGAAGTCAGAACGCACCAAGCCGGTTAGGACCGGACCGGTTGTTTGCGCGCGTATTAACGCATTAAGCAAATAAACGTTTTTCTTTCTTTAATTCTTTCTTATTAACGCTAGCGGCCGAGCGGCAATAGGTAATAGAAACTCCTAAAGTGCCGGAGACGAACTACTTTTTTCATTAGACTACCTATACTACTTGGGATGTCTAGGATTTTTAGTTTAAAAATCAACACTGATAAGAAACGACACAATTAAACCAGTATTCGATGCGAGAACAGGTTTTATTTTATTTATATGTGGATAAATCGACAATCTATTTTATTTTCGTACAAAATTCAAAGTCATTTCGCGGTCAGCAGCATAAAATCCAACAAACTCCTGCAATCTCCACAGAAACATAAAATGATCTCGTAAAAACGAAGATTGGAGGTTATGACGTAAACAAAATGGCGATAAAGTACAGAAGTACGTTACAAATGCAGATTAAAGGTTACGTCTGATCTTGTAATTACAAGCTTTTATCACAAGGATTTCTAAATATAGCTAGTTTATACGAACATGTTAGGACAATGGGACAGGATGGCGGTAAAGTTATTCATTATGAATTTTTCGTTGCATGAAGAAAAAAGCCCCCGTTGGATCGCTTTGCACTTTTCCTAGACCCTGCGCAATGTCATACCACGACTAGAAGAATTGAACTACTGAGGGCCCAGACAAGATGCACTACGCTAGCTAGCGTTTCTCTTCGTTTAGTTTTTAAACCAATCGCGTCACTGGTAGATGACGTGAAACGACAAGTCACGTGATGTGCCAGTTGACGAAGTATCATTTGAAACGATATACGATGGTCAGTTATTCTAGTATGGTGCATGCTTGCACAAATGAAACGTATTCAAAGGCAAGGCTAATGCATTTTAGTTAATTTTAAATGCTGGATGCGTTGCACTTCCTTTAGACAGATAGAGTCTCGTATCGCTACTACCATTTTACCATATAACCTTTCTGCGAAGAAACTTCTGTTCGCATTTTTGTGTTACGGTATGGGGATAAGACAGCCGGTATAATGACTAGCACCTCAAAGTCAGCAATGCATTTGCAGTCTTAAGATTAAAGTCTTAAAATTGTGTGCTAGTTTGCCTTTTGCACTTTTTCTGCATGACATTTTAGTAAGAACGCTGATAGTCTACATTTCTCAATGGAATACCAATCCAAGATTCTACATTTTCTATTTTTGGCTACAAAGTGCGCTATAACTATAAAATCTTATTGCAGACCAGAGTACCATGTGTTGCCTTTGCTTTGATTATTCTTGTTTCTTTTGAAATATTTGGAAACATCAGGCTATATTAATGGCAATAAATTAACAAGGCAATTAAATAATTACAAGTCTGACCGGCAGAAAAGTAAATTAATAAAAAAACCAACAGCCATTAAGTGACTCAAATAGCTACCAATTAGCTTATCTCTATTAAATAAACCGTGCTTAATTGCCTACTTCCCTACATTTTTAAAGTATAATTAAGATCTCTAGTAATAATAGGTTTTATTTGTTTATACATAAGATAAACAAACTAAACTAGTTTACAGTATTATTTAAATTTCCCACCACGCAGCACCAGATTTTATAACGATCGTTAAATACATGGTAAATATCCCACTTCAGACTCCCGAAAGATTCAGAAGTGGGATATTACAAAACGACAAAAGGTAACTTGTTCCTATATTACTAATATTGAATTAAACAATTTAAACATATTAAAATAATAAATTGAACGGCTTGGTTGTTAGATGGTGACCTAAATTAAACATAGTTGGACGCTATCACGCGATAATGTATCAACCCACAACTATTTAGCAATAAAATGGCAACCCGACACGTTGTCCTAGTTGGTAGTGACCCTGCCTTCGACGCTATCGGTCCCGGGTTTGTTCCGCCGGGATTTTTGTGCAATGAATGAGTCTTGGATGATTTCTATGTAAGTCTTGAGATTAGTTTGGGACTACGAAAATATGTTTGAGATTGTCCTACGATTTATTTATTATGTTCAAGATTAGAAAATCCGTAACAGCATCCAGTTTAAGGAAGAAGATCCCATCTTAAAGCGCCCGAAACCGACGTACGTGCATGAAGAGGTTGATGAATGTAGAGGAAGCGATATGTGTATGTTAAACGGAACACCTGGCGTTCCATAGTCTCTGGCTACCCCATTGGGAGACAGACGTGAAGGTATGTATGTATGTATCTCATGTTTTTAAGTCCAATGTAAGCTCAAAGAGGACTGTTACTAATAACTATTAACGTAACTAATACACAGCTTCCTGTATGGCTACTGTAGACATTATAAGTTGAATAAACGCCTTATTTACGGACACTTGCGATAAGTAAGACCCTGATAATGAAGATAATGAAGTAATCATCCACTTCTTTATCTAACACGAGTAATACAAATGTGCCCAGTAGACCAAGATGCAAACGACGCTATTCTCGATTCTATCGTCTTGAATTATATGGAGTTGACATAAGCAGTCGACGTGATCAATGCTATACATAATCGCCGATTGACGAAAATCGCTAACATAACGCTCATTGAATACAAAACGGACACATTCCAAAATAATTTGCTTTTCCATTAAAAATTGTATTCCGACCGCTTCTAAATTTAAAATGCAATACTGACTCATTTTGGATTGTGTCCGTTTTGTATTCAATGAACGATATGGTCATCGCACATTGTAACGCATCGGCACAACATCGGCTCAAAGTGAGTTTTGATATCGTATTAGTACGATTATTTTTTCCGTGAACAACGCGAGGCCCGCGCCAGGCTATTATTTTCACTTCAACTCTACAAAATGAATCGTAATAACACAAATCAAGGGTCACTTTTCATTGTTTAACTTTGAGCTGAGACGGTGCTGATCTGGTCGATGTACTATTCGATGAACATTAGCGTTATTAATATTATGGTTTACTTTTGAATCACCGCACTCATTTCATAGAATGTTTTACTTCATCGAATTTTCATTTCATCGACAGGGATTTACACGAGCAGAATATTTTTTTTTACAGGTCTAAGTTCTAACCTAACCTAGCCTAGGCGTTGTTGGAATGGCAACACCAACAAGAATGTAGTTTTAAATTAACCCTCCTTTGCATGAAAATGAAAAAAGTCGTGAATTCAAACACTATTTGATTTCGAATACGCATAAAAAAAAAACAAAAAATTGGCATTATGTTATGATGGAAATTTCTATCACCATGCAAAGAAGGGTTAAATCTGTACCCCTTCTCTTCTCGCTGTGAAACTGGAATACACGCAATGTGTTATCAAGCAGTATTTTTACTTAGAATAACACTCAGCACATCTATATGAGCCCACCAAACGGACTATAGTGCCTGCTCTTCACTACGAAATCCATGCTTAAGATAAACTAAAAGGGTCAATCAACTTTTTTTTGTAGCTCGTTGCCATGGTGACGTCTCCTGAGTCACTCTTTAAAACTGTGATTTCAAAGAATATAAGTCCACTAAAAATCAGTTTTATTGGCAATTCCAAACCCATTCTTTTATGGGCTTTCTCGTGACTGTGCTAGAAATATATATTACATCATTTTTTCTAAGAAACTCTAACACTGTTGTCTCCTGGGTTACGGGACAGAATAACAACAACAAAAAGTTGATCCACCCAAAAACAATAAGGTTTCAGCAAAAATTTGCTTTCGATGAAATTAGTGTCGGAGAGTCAAGGGTATCCCGTCTATTATAGTTATGTTAATCCATGTGAATAAAACAACTGTCACTCTCTGACCAGTACGTTGGTGCGAGAGTGACGGATGCTTTATCCGCTCCACTTTAATCCAGCGCGATAAAGGTAGACAAAACAAGGAGGCAGGCACGTTTAAAACTTATCACCGTTATCATAATCTCAATTGATTGTACACGTACTGTGACGTCACAATAGTGCATTCTTATCTCAATGCAGATAACTTAAAGCATAATCAAAGTATACTGTAAGTCGTACGTGTAAAGCGCAATATCATTTAACAAGGCGCCAATGCAATCTTTGACATTGTGAAATCGTGATAAAATTTAGATAGTACTTAATTGGGGTTTTTAAGAGAAAACTTATGAGCGCAAGTGATCGAAATCTCTAATTAGTATTAAATACCGTCGTTATTTCTGTCTGTATGTCTGTTGGTTCAGCTTTTGAACTAGCCGATCGATCCGAGCTAGCGGTCCCATGCTCGAATCCCGATAACATTAAACATTTGTGTGATGAGCTGAAATGAGTTAGCTTACTCGTAGTTTGGGATTAGATTAATTACTGTCACATTGTCCTCTGATATTTAGTTATTAATTTTATCATTTCATTCGCGTTTCGTGAACCCTATTCCCGTAAAATCCCGTAAAAATATACTAAATGTTGATCTTTTTTTTTGTGATACTTAAGTATGATTTTGTAGGTTTACCATTGAATTGCCGACAAACTTTTAATCGAATATTATTTCAAAGACAACGTTTCAAGTATTTTCATTTCATCGACAAGTCATTGCGTCGAGGACTCGATACTAGGTAATTTGAAACGTGGTCTTTTAATTGGTAGTTTACTTATTTCAATAGAATTCATGTCATGACTAATCATTTCGGGTTTTTTTAATTGTTTTTTTTTTACTTGTAATAATATTTATTCCGCATAACATTATTTCAATTGGTAATATTTTGCTATCAAAACTAAACAGTAATGTGTCATGCTTTTCTGTCAACAGTTCATTTTCTTGGGGGTCGCAGTTCTAACCTAACCTAACCCGCTTCTGTCAACAGTTCGTTTTCTTGGGGGTCGCAGTTCTAACCTAACCTAACCCACTTCTGTCAACAGTTCGTTTTCTTGGGGGTCGCAGTTCTAACCTAACCTAACCCACTTCTGTCAACAGTTCGTTTTCTTGGTGGTCGCAGTTCTAACCTAACTTACTTTAAAAGCCTCGTACTTCTATTTCTTGATATAACTAGTTATGCAATAATATTATTAATTTAATATTATCAATAAATCTTACTTTTATTATACATAGGTATTTGTTTGTCACACTACATAATTTGAAAAATGTATAAATTTGCAATAGGGCATATAAAAATTGTATTAAAGTAATACGTCGAAGAAATGAATTGCAATGTTTTGTAGTTGTACCAATTAAGATAATTTGAAACAAATCAGCGATTAAGTAGTATTCGTTGATTAGTATTTCCACGTAGTAAGATACATTTAAATAAATAGTAGTTGAAATAAAATAACGCCAAACAATATTACTAGTACTAATGTTTCGATGAATCGTTGTCGATGAAATAATATTCGATGAAACGGTTGTCGGCAAAACAAGGGTACACCGATTTTGTAACTGTCTTATTCAATAAATTATATTATTACTAGCGACCCGCCCTCGCTTCGCTTCGGTTTATATGAGTTTTCTGTAACACCAGTACATAAAATAAAAAAATATTATACATAAAAACCTTCCTCTTGAATCACTCTATCTACTAAAAAAAACCGCATCAAAATCCGTTGCGTAGTTTTAAAGATCTAAGCATACATAGGGACAGACAGCGGGAAGCGACTTTGTTTTATAGTATGTAGTGATAGTGATTATTATTATTATGTAACGTACCGTCTTGCTTTTATACTAAATTCGTAGGAATTGGTTCAGATTCAAACATTGACTGTATAAAATATCCTAAAAACAATACGCTTGCAGAAAATAGCGTTCGATGAAATGAAATTCGATTTTATAATACCTACAATCGATCAAGTGAAATTCAACTAAAATTAGCGTTTCCCAAGAGGGATCCGGAATCGAAAAGCCAAGCGGGTTAAAGATTTTGGACACCTTTAATTTTCTAGCTCCCGAGTTTTTTTTTTAAGAAAAAAGTTATGAAATAAACATAATTAAATAAAATTAAACGTACCAGTCTTCCGAATGACAAATGTAAAAAAAAACCTAACAAAACCCGGACAAGCCGGACACCATCTAATTTTCCCGTACACGCAACACATAAAGCCACTGTCCGTGGCTTTATCCTGACGCCAGGCAACGCATGAAACTCTTTCGTAAATGCGGTAGTTAACTTCCAAGGTCATCCATTAACTGTAATCTCTTAAAATATTTATCAATTTGGGTTAAGTGGGTGAATCGGCGATAAAAATCTTGCTTAACACTATGTTCAAAATTACAAATAATGGCGTGTTTATTTATTTTTATGCTTGTATCGTAAATCATAACATAATAACTTTGTTCTATGAATAGAAATTGTTTAGATGTTAATGTTATACATATCTAATAAGACGTTTTTTTAGAGATAGGTATTTCATATAGGAACTAAAGACTTTAAATACTTATATAAGGCAATAGTCCATTACCAATACATTATGCGTTTTTAATATATGGCTGCAAATTATAATTCTTTCGCATATTTTTCTTTTTACATATTTTTCTTTTCGCATATATTTTTTTCGCATAACATACTTTAAAATAAAATCGGTTCTATTGTAAAAACCGTTTCCGGTCAAACGATTTTATGCGTAAAAAATTATGCAATTCGACAGTGAACCTTTCGGTGACGTAATCTATCCCAATATTCCCAATGGCTAGATCTCGGTCTATCAGACAATGCAAAGAGTACTCATTGTACCTACGTTGTAGTTTACAGTTCCCGACAAAAATCAGGTGCTACTTATAAGTTTATGTGTATGTGTGTGTGTGTCTGTGTGTGTTTGTGGCGTCGTAACTACCAAACGGAAGAACCGGCGGTTTATTTTAAAGAAAGCTAGTCTAATCGAGATGGTTCTTAGGTAGTGTACTTGATTTGATGACTGATGAGACTTGAGACTTCCATAGCTTTTTAGGTACAGTCAAAGTCATAAATATAACGTTATAAAGGCGTTAAAAATATCTATACGACCATACGCCACTGAGAATAAGGACTATGAATACATATTAGCATGCGCCTTGGGCAATTTATTTCCGCAATGAAAACAGTTAAAACAGAAAACTGTAGCTAGTTATTAGTGTTTTTATGTCTTTGTTTTTTCTTCTTCCTAATTTGCTTTCTAACTCCTTCCGTACATAAATGTTATTATTGAGTAATATTTTGCTTATCACGAATTTATCTGCTCTAAGCATAAATTGTGCTATCTAGTAGTGAAAACTGTTTTGGCGGATCCATTACATTATTTTATATTTTTTGTAATATTTAAACTGTTTGTTTTTCTATAAATAAATAAATAAACTAAACACTATAAATGACTATGATGATAGACTGTAAATGACTTTTTTTTAGATAATTCCAACGGGTGTAGTAACATAAGGAAATACTCACGTTTCACAAGCCGCGGACTAATCGGTGGTCTGTCATCGTCAAGCGTAAACGTTCCATTCAGATCGTCCTTCCTCCCCAACGAGTTATTATTATACTTCTTCACGCTCTCAGCCCAATCCTGAATCCATGTCTTATCCCCTTTACACCTGTTCAAACTCAGATAAGACAAACCTAACGCTTGCTCTTTCACTCCTTCTTCTCTTAAAGCTTTCTGAGCAATTTTCAAAGCAGTGCTCTCAAATTGAGCGGTTTCTATAGGTTTGTCGCTTGGCAAAGAGACCGGTACAGAAGACTCTCTAGATAGTCTGTGGACAAAATCGGTCTGGTCTATATCTGACTTAGTTAAGCTACAACGGCGCCGCACTGGAATCTCTAACTTCATCGGCCATTTTGAACTTAGAACACCTGACGTTGTCACCGAAGTAAAGCTACCAACATCCTCATTCCCATGTTTCGGTGGTGAGTTGGCAAAAGTTTTCTCTGTAATAGTTCTGACTCTGTTTTTTATTTTCTCCAAATAGCTACGAGTGGATTTTATTTGTTTGGAAGTTTGTGCGGCCAAGTCAGTTTCAGAAGGCATTTCGTAACAGCAGGAAATTTCTAGAATGTTTTTGTCTTTTGCTACTTTAGGGAACTCAAAAGTTTCATTTAAAATAGTGGGGCTTTTGGATTCTCTTCTAGGTTCTTTTGTTATTGTTTTAGAGGAGGGATAATCAAATACCAGGTCAGGGTCTCTTTCACTGCTAGTACGAGTTACTACTTCCTCTAGTGTATCATTCAATGAACTTCCAAAAGTTCGATCTATACTCATCCTAGCTTTTTGTGCCTCTGTGTAAGTATCCGCTTCAATAGTATAAGTTCCCGCTGAAGAGTTTGATTGTCCATCTACCTCATCATCTACATACAAAATCTCAACTTTTGCGCTACACTTCTTAAACAACAAATCTGGTGTCTCCGACTGAGCCCGTACTTTACGCTGAGGACTTTTTTCTGGCGTAGACAGACCGTTATCAGGTGTAAGTATATCTAATTCTGGACTAGAAATATCAGTTAGCATAATTCCTTCTGGACTATGGTCAATAATACCCGGCATGGTCCGATGATAGCTGGAAGATAGATTCAGGTTGCCGTAACTAGGAGTTCTGTGGACGTCTCTCAAATAGGAACTGCTTGAACTTTTCAGTGGTAAATTAAGACCTTGTCTGGACGTGAAGTTATCACTCCTAGACATTATATTATCAACTATAGGACTCTTGGACATTTTCTTAGGCTGAAAGGTGTCATGGATCGGAGATTTGATATGTCTGTTTGTCACAGGACTGGTTATCAACTGAACTTTATCCCCTTGAGCCAGAGGACTGCTTCTAAGTTTAATGGAACCAGAGAGGCAACTATCTTCCTGATCAGATGAAAAGTAACCTTCAGAGTTGTACCCTTGGGCTTTTCGCGGCAGTTTTGCGCTCATAGGAGGCTTCTGCGACGTAGGACTCGGTCTAGTTAAGCTAGCTGACATAGATTGCACTCTCTGATGTCTAGCTTGCGATTTCTTAGCTAATTCTTCGAGTCTACGATTGTCGAACGCCTTCCCAGCGCCGAAGTCGATCGTGAAAGCCATCGGATGCGGTTTCGGAGTGCTAGGTTCCGATTTCTCGCCATCGCACTGACCTGCCTCACCATTTTCGGTCTTGGAACCCAAACTCTGGCTTTCCGACGAGGATTTCGATATAGTTTGATCCAGGGCCGCGCTCTGCCCCTCCGAGAGGGGGCTGGACACGTCCGCCTCTACACTAACACTCATATTTTCAAGGATTCACGCGATATAGTTGTGACATCATACGAAACCATCAGTGATTAAACACAGCCTTTGTTACACTTCACTGCCGACGGAAGGATACACAGCACGGAACACGGATATTATATAGCAACGAATATATTCGAAAAGTGGAACGAGAACATTGTTGAAGCTAAAAACTAAAATAATTATAAACTCCGCCTACATTCGCGATTGCACAGCGGATAAATATGACATGACAGATGTTTGTGACGTTCAAAATGAAACTGGGAAATATTTTCGTTTGCCTTATGATTACTATTGTACGTGTATAGTGGGTAACACTAAATTATGCAAACCGAAAATATACAAGATATACATTTAAATGAATCCTTAGTGGACAATAAAATCATGTTTTATCAAGGCAATTAATTATTATTTAATTTTAATTTACGTGTATTTATTTTCCATTGTACATGCTGGCAACATTAACTTCAATGTCAAATTTCAATACTGTAACTTTTCACGCAGTTAAAGTTTATTTGTCGAGGTTTAAAAACATCGGAAGATAAGGGAAAATTAAGTTTTTGACAATAATAATGCATTGAACGTTTAATTAACTTTTATTTAATAGGCTTTTTTTAAATATTGATTAATTCTTACTATTAGGAACTCCAGTTAAACTTGAAATTCCACTTGACCTCACACGTTGTGATTTACAGTAGTGTAACGAAACGGTCCATTCATGTGTTCCGTGTTCTTTGACATGTAAAGATGGCAGAGGCGGCATTTTCCGAAGATGGAAAATATTATTCAGAAATTAGTCAAGACGGTAGATTAAGGATATGGGATACAGAAACAAACGTACTCAAACAGGAGTACACACCAGACTTGCACTTGACGTCCCCGCCGTCATGTTTACAATGGATAACAGTCGCTACGTCCACGGTAAGTCAAACCACACGTGGTTTTTAATCTAAATGCTCAAGTAAACACCTTGCTTTTAGCTTCATAATACATAAATAACTTCTATAGTGTTCAATTATACTTCTCGAAGCAAATAACCGTTATTTTCACAGTTTTGACCTAGTTCTATATCTAAATAAAAATAACCTTAAAATTTCAGACTTCTGGACAAAAATCTAAGCGAAAACTTAGTGGAACGGGAGCAGAAGCGCAATGTATAGCCGTGGGAACGACTAGCGGAAAGATATTAATATATTCTGTCGCACAAGCTAAAGTAGAAACAGTTTTAGATGATGGCAATGATGAGACACAAAACAGGAAAGTTACTTGTTTGGATTGGACGAGGGAAAACGGACTTTTTAGTTGCCATAAGACCAACGTTATTTTTGAATGGAAGTTAGACAGTAATAAGAAACTTAAGTATAATGTAAACACAGATAATAAGAATAAGCAAGTCAGTACAATAAGCGCAATGAAAATCATACCTCATAGTATGGTAAGTTATTTTTAATTTGTGTTATAATTGCGTACCAACTATGGCCTTTTAGCGATAGAGTTATTGGTTAAGTCAAAGTCAAAGTTTATTTGCCAGAATTGTGGTACAGTCAAGGTCACCAATATGTATACACCACAAAGTCTCAGAAATATGTACACTGACCTTATTACTATAGCAATAAAGTCTATGTGTACATATTTTTGCAACTTTGTGTGGATATTTATTTTTAACCTTGACTGTACATGGTAGGTAGCAATATTACAGAACAAAAATAATTAAATAATTAAATAATAATTATATTTTTGTTCATTGAAAATGCTCTACGAATTTAATCTATATTTCGCATTTGGAAAGTTCACTACAGTGTAGCAGCAAATGCGATTTGGAAGTTCACTACAGTATAGGTGCATTCACATACTATGAAACTCAGCTCTCAGTGCGTTTGCAGCTTTAAAGTTTGCTAGTGTTTTGAAAGAAACTTTAGATGCAATGTCTCAAGAAATTCTGTCCACACTACATGGTTATACAAATATGGTATCATATTTGTGGCATAAAACATCAAATTGCCTGTTACAGGACACAAACGCACACTATGTTGTAACAGCGTCATGGCAGCTCCGAGTGTGGCGCCTGCACGATGGAATCGCCACCACCCTAAAATGCCTTGGACACAACGCCTCGCAACAGTCAATCTTGGCGATAGCAAGGACTAGTGAAAAAACATGGGTTGTTGAAGGCTCACAGTAAGTGTTTTTTTTTTAATGGGTCTGGTTAGATTTTGAGGTCCGTTACAGTAAAATAAGTGAGATAAACTTAGATTCAGAAAATAAAGAGATAAATTCACATGGAAATGAAGCAAAAATATATGAGAATTATCTTATTACCTAAAACTACAGTCTTCACAGGGATAATTTATCTACAAATATTGCAACTGCAAACGAAATGTTTTATCTGTTTCATGTAATAGATATTAATGTATATTATTCATACTTTCAATCTTAGATTATATTTGTTTACCATATAAAATGTAGGTAAGTAAAGATAAGATAATAGTGAAGTGGGGGAAAGCAAAGGAAATAATGTCTAAAGTAATATAGAATTCTATACAATATGCATGCAATCTCCCAATGGCAGGGACTATGGAATGCCAGGTGCTCCGGAGTAAACATACAACTTTAGCGCGATGTCCAGTAAGATCGCCTGGTAGGGTCCCCTACCTATTAATTCTGTAAGTAGGTATCCTACCAGGTGACCTTACTAGACATCGCAAACTTTAGTTAGTTCTATATTTTTTTGTTTTTGGAATTCTATGTATCCTTCTAAAGTTCCAAATGCTTGTATGTTAAGACTGCGCCGAGCAAAAGCCGAGCGTCCAGTGGCGCCCTCATTACTATTATTTTGTGTTTCTAATTAAAACACAATTTATGGGATATGTAACAAACTTTAATAACAATTACCCTTTGTGTAGTCAGCTTAACGGGAAAAGGTGGCCACTATTTTCCGTTATGTTAATAACTCGATGTTGAATTGTTATTCAACTATGTGATATACCCTATAAGTTGGGTTTTCCTTTGTAGTACAAAAATACACCGTCCAATTTCAAGAAAATACTTTAGTTAATTAGAAACACACAATCATAGTAATGAGGGCGCCACTGGACGCTGGGCGTTTGCTCGGCGGTTTTCTAATAGAAAACACAATAAAAGTAATGAGGGCGCCACTGTACATCCGGTGTACGCTCGGCGCAGTCTTAAATGTAACTGTTTATATTGATTTATGTCAAGGTGGATGTATGTAGTAAAACAATACATTTAGCACAGTATTGCTAATTCATTTATTCATATGTCTTTTCTGGGTCACCATTAATAATATTTACTATATTTTAATTTAGTTCAGTTTAACCTTTGTTTTATGAATAACTAGTGACCCGCCCTCGCTTCGCTTCAGTTTATGAGAGTTTTCTGTAACACCTGTCCATAAAACCTAATTTATTATACTTAAAAACCTTTCTTTTGAATCTCTCTATCTATTGAAAAAAACCGCATCAAAATCCGTTGCGTAGTTTTAAAGATCTAAGCATGCATAGGGACAGACAGACAGCGGGAAGCGACTTTGTTTTATTACAGACTTCTTCCCGCTTCTATAAGCAGTATCTTAAATTCAATCACCAAAACAGTTTCAATTCTATGTCATTAACAATAAGGTTGATGTTATACAGGAGGTTTATCTTTGTTACTGCGTTTTCGCTTAGGACGGCAGAACTATAAAAATAACATATTGAATATTCAACATGTAATCCTGGCCAAGACACTGCCTTTGCGCCTATAACTGCTTGAAATAAAATTGGGATCCTTTTAAGGGCCCAACCAATTTACGGGTAAATTGCAAAATTATTGTACATAGTTAAGGACTTCATTATGACAACTTTCTTCTATTGTTTTTCCTTTGTGTAATGTTGAATGAAAGTTCTGCATATGATTATATGACTAATCTTCCTTTACACAAAGGAAAAAGTTAAGGATTGCTAAGAATTTTCTAATTGAGTCCTATGTACAATAATTTTGCAATTCACCCATACATGCATGTGTATTTCTGTGGCTTGCTCTGCAACCTCAATGGCTTGATGGAGTTTAACAAGTGACGTGTTGTTAGATTTGTCTCTGTTGTGGTAGTCACAGGCTATATTATTTGAATGAAATTATTGAGAGTAGGGGCTACTATTTTTCACATAATATACAGGGTGTTTGGTCGTTAGGTGCAAAGCTTTAAGGGGGTCATAGATGAGGAATTTTTAAAATTTTTTGCTGTATATATTTTGGACGAAATTTGGTAGTTTTTCTTATTGAACATTTTAAAAAATTTACAGAAACTCAGGTTTTTTTATAGTTATGTGTGTATAGTGCCCCTTATAAGCGGTACCTTCATAATCATTTGTAGGCCTAATTAAAAGTTTCACTTTATTATCCAGTGGCTGTGTGCTCATTTACCTCTAAATAAAAAAATACTTTACCACTTCTTATTTTCCAGAACCGAACGTCTCCTATCCTTCTGGGACGTCACCATCACCCCAGACGCAGTGCCTCAAACAAACGGTGAAGAACCAACACCGAAGAAGAAACAACGGAAGAAATCGCTCTCCTCTATAGAAGTACAAACCGTCACTATTCCAACATACAACTTCGTGTTAGAAGACGCTCCGAAGATGATAGATGTGGCTGTTATGGAGGACGGGGAGACCAAGTTGACGTTGGCAGCCGCTACGAGAAGTGGTGTAGTGCATTATTATGCGCATACGTTGAATGGGTAAGTGTTTGTACAAAAATAGTTTGATGTCTTAAAAGTCGTATAAAAATACTGGATGTCTTAAAAGATGATGATTTTTGTTTTTTTGTTTATTATTTACTAAGAATAAATAAACAAATTTCTGGTAATGGCTAAAAGCTTAAATGCCATATTATTATGGTCTTGTCTATGTTATAGCTGATGCTAGCAAACACTGGTAATGTAAAAAACCATAGTAAACAATAATTAAGTAATATTGTTTTTAAATAGTGTATTTTTGAGACAAACCTTTATCACTACTAGAACACCTTTTTCATTAAATTAAGAATATAAATTGAAATAAACAAAAAAAACAAATGAAGTAGACAAATGGAGAACATCTATGTAACAAACTCTTGAGTTTTTTTTTCAATAAGTTGTTATAAAAATAATCAAGATATAAGTCAACAAAGGTTTCTTCCTATGTCTATCTAGAAAAACAGAATTTAACATGGAATTTATATGGCCGACCTGCTACATGACATCACAGTGCATATCCTATCTTAAAAAAATATTTAATAGATTGGCCCTTTTGGATCTTTTGTTCAATTACCCTCTTACACACGCAGGGGTTCCAATGTGCAAGTTTCTTCACGATGTTCTTCCTTCACTGTAAGAGCTTCGGATAATGCATTTAAGTTAGAAAAACTCATTGGTACATGGTGACCGCGCGGGGTTTGAACTCGGTACCTTACGATCACGAGTCGACCTCGAGCCACCGAGGCCACCGACGCTTTGCATATATCGCTCATTGAATACAAAAGGGACACATTCCAAAATAATTTGCTCTTGCATTGAAAATCTTACAACAGCTTTTAATTTAAAAATGCAATACTAACTCATTTTGGAATGTGTCCGTTTTGTATTCAATGAACAATAGGATCTCTCCGTTTAAAATCCTTGTATCATCTGTATTTATGGGCCAATTTTAATTTGACTTTTGTTGATATACAGGCTGTTTGGTAGCTAGTTCGACAGCTTTAAGGGGGTGATAGAGCAGCTCTTAAGCTATCGATTTAACCCCCATGTATGGTCGGAATTGGTTCATGTATTATTTCTTTTTTATTTCATTGTCTTTTTTCTTGATTTTCTAATCACTATGAACTAAAGAAGTTTTTAAAGCTACATGAAATTTATTTTCATTTCAACTTTTGGAGTGCAAACGCGGCGCTCTCTTAGTATGGAGAAAGTAACTCTGTCCATAAAGAAAAATTACAAAAATTCCGATTAAAATGATCAATATCTCGGAAACTAATAACAATTGCTGAACATGGGGGTTAAATCGATAGCCTATGAGCTGCTCTATCACCCCCTTAAAGCGGTCGAACTAGCTACCAAACACCCTGTATTGTTGAGAAACGTTTGTTAGTCGTATACCTCGAAATCAAAAATTCCTTGTAGCTTTTCACCTATTCGCGTTTCGCCGCGATAGCGTATTTTGTTGTAGCGTGTAATATCGGTGGTATATTTTGTACTCGCATATATTTTTAATAGATTTTTAAAACAGTAGCAAATTTTGATGTAGCATGTATTATCAATAGCCTATTTAGTTAGCCGCAAAAAAAATTAGTCGCCTTTTACCTGGGTCGCATATTGTTGTAGTGTATTGTATTAATCGTAAAAAAAATGGCTATATCACTGAGATGTAATACAAATACGGTCGCTTATTGACTGATTTGAAGAATTTGTGGTTTGCAAACTAGCTATAGTGCTTCAAGGAAATATCGCGATATGTAATAACGCATTACAAACAAATATCTATCGAGGTGAGAAGCGAATACAGTGAAGAAAGGCAGGAAAGTAAATATCCTATGGATTTTATATACCATTGTAATTTGCGACCAGAAATCATACTACAAGAAAAAAAATCTGTTCAGAAATTTTGAGATCGCGGCGAAACGCGAATAGGTAAAAAGCTACAAGGAATTTTTGATTTCGAGGTATACGACTAACAAACGTTGAGAAATAGGATGAATATATTCCGTGTTTTATTTTGAATGGCGTGTGTGTCGCAGCGCGTCGAAGAAGCCCGTGAAGCCGTCGCTGACGGTGCACGTGACGACGGTGGCGGCGGCGCCGCTGCCGCTCGCGGCCTGCTGGCTCCCGGGGCTCGCGGGGCCCCCGGGCCTGCTGCTCGCCTACACAAGGGGCTCCGCGCGCCTGTTCGAGCACATCGTGAGTACACGCAGTACCTCTACATCCATTTACAGTAACACACAACTGCTATGGCTTACCGATGTACAGATGTAGTATTTTTTTTTTTATGGCATAGAGAAGACAAACGAGCACACAGGCCACCCGATGGTAAGCGGAAACTGTGACCCATAGACATTCGCAATCACAAGACTGCAATGCAATCCTAAGACTACAAATGCGTTGCCAACCCTGAGGTTAAGATGGAATGCCTCTATGCTAGTCATTTCACCGGCTGTCTTATCCCCAAACCGGAACACAACAATGCGAACACTGCTGTTTGGCGGTTTTACAGTAAAGCACTATTGATATGGCTTACCGATGAACAGATGTAGTGAATAATCCTCTCCCATCGTTTTTGGTCGGATAACTTCGTATTTATCTTGCTTTCTCAGTTGGCATATCGATGGGTACTGAAGCTGATTGAGAAAGCTAGATAAATACGAACGTATCTGACAAAAAACGATGGGTAAGGATTATTCACTACATCTGTACCTGCGCAGATGACACATTTCCAAAGCGTGGGAACGAATCAGCATGATCCACGCGTTGCGCATCCGTATTCTGTGCTGTTATTGGTTATCAGTGGCGCCATGTTGACGCGCAAACTTCTTTTTAAATCCATGCATATTTCCCACACAGTTCTTGACCAAGTTTATTACTATTATTTTCTTCGTAATCTCGGCCGTTGTATGTGGTCCTAAACTACGCTCGGTGTCAAAATAACGCACCTTTTAAAATTTAAACTTCAAACAATTAGAAACCCTATTTTGTCTAAGCTAAAGCATGACTGTGTAGCCGCGTTCGCGTTTTTCAATGTCATTAATTGTGCTTTCAAATTATACTAATATTGATAGGCTACAATAAATAAGTAAAGAGCTCACTTAAGACTGCGTCGAGCGTACGCCGGATGTACAGTGGCGCCCTCATTACTATTATTGTGTTTTCATATAAACTAAAGTATTTTCTTGAAATTGGTCGGTAGTTTTTTGTACTACAAATGAAAACACAACTTATATTATAGGATATATCACATAGTTTAATAACAATTCACCTTCGATTTATTAACAGAAAAAAGTGGCCACCTTATCCCGTTAAGCTGTCTACTCAAAGGGTAATTGTTATTAAAGTTTGTTACGTATCCCATAAATTGTGTTTTTACTTGCGCTACAAAAACGTATCGTCTGCTTGCAAGGAAATTGTTTAGTTAATTAGAAAACACAATAGTAGTAATGAGGGCGCCACTGGACGCTCGACGTTTGCTCGGTGAAGTCTTAAATTAAAAATTTCAAAAGGTGCTATTTTTTTGACGCTCATTTTATGCACACTTTTTTTTAAACTGGATGTAAATAACTTAGCAATGTGTATTATTATCTCCCATTGCAGACTCCAGACCTCTCTTCCAAGACACAAGTGCTGATCCGTGGGGACGCCAAGCCCACCAAGTCCAAGACTACGAGCACCAACGAAGTCAACAAGGTGGTCTCCGAGAGCAGCAAGGACGTGCAGTACGTGGAGCCCATGGGGGGCGTCACCAGGAAGCGAGCAGCGCCGGGGGCTAAGGTATAATTCAAAATTCAAAATATTTATTCAGTACTTAAATAGGCCACATGAGGGCTCTTTTACACGTCGGTAATATAGGGTGAATCTACCAGCGCTTCGGACGAGACCATCATTGCGGAGAAGCGCCGCAAGAAACTCCAGCAGAAGGTCATTTTTTCAATCATAAAAACATAATAGTACTTAAAACTAAGTTACATTACGTAAAGTAATTTTTTGTTTGTTTTCTGATTAATTATCCTTACTTGAATTTTACAATAAATTTCTTAAAACTACCAAAAATAAAATCATTACAAATGTAAGGCCAATAAACCTTAAATTAAAAAAAAAAACTGAGAACAACACGACGAGGTCTCTACGTCAATAAATATGTCAGGCCAACTAGCCTATGACACTAACAAATAACGTGGCTTTCTATTGGCAAAATAATTTTCTAAATTGGTTGAGTAGATCCATAGATTACCCCTTACAACGTCATAAACTTTACCTCTTTATAATATTAGTAGAGATCTTTTTTTTCTAAAAAACGCTATCATTGTTGTCTCCTGGTGTACGGGACGGAATAACAACAACAAAAAGTTCGTTGACCTTGAGATTCCCCCCTGAATACCTCACGTACAGTACAGTCATATAGAACTTGCCAACAACGTAAACAAACCTTGTGTTCAAAATGTCTTTAATTTCCATTCCACATCATCAAATACTGATAATACATGTGTTATTTAATCAATTCTTTCCACATCATTATCCTAAACCATTAAAAGAATAAAATAGTGCTAGAATATGGATATCGCATTGAATGTTTTGTTTACATTGTTGGCAAGTTCTATTGAAACAAACCTTAACAAATAACGTGGCTTTCTATTCGTAAAATAATTTTCAAAATCGGTTCTGTAAACCAAGAGATTACTGGTTACAACGTCACAAACTTTATCTCTTTATATAATATAAGTAAAGATAAAAAGAAAAAAAAAACGCTATCATTGTTGTCTCCTGGCGTACGTGACGGAATAACAACAACATAAAGTTTGTTGACCTTGACATTTGGCTCGACTCCTAACACCCTGAACATCTCACGTAATAATGACGCCCACTATGAACAGAACTACTCGTACTGTGGCAACATTTCGTTCATTGAATACAAAACGGTCACAATCCAAAATGAGTCAGTGTGGCATTTTAACTTTTTAAACTAGTTTGGTTTTGTAAGTTTTCGGAACTTAAGACTAACCTATTTAGGGTGTTTCAATTTCCACACTGCTAGTTTTATCAAAATTTATTAAAATTAGTTGGTATTTAGGGGTTGCACACTTTGACCACTTTTTGAATCAATTTTCTTGATTATGCAATTCTCCGAAGCTGCAACAGGCAGTAAAAATGGTTATGATGGTCGATATAGATATCATTAGTGTTTGACAAAAGTTGACTGGAAAATTAGTTATTGTTTGTTGTTTAAAAAAATAATGAACAGAAAATCTGCTATAGCCATAGAATAAGAGGTCAATTTGTACAACCTCTAAATGTTATTCTTTTATCTTCAAACTTATAATAATTATTTTTTTACATTACAAAAACTTTGGGTGTAAGCGAATTCTTCAAAATAATAATTTTTCATACAATAGTGAAATACCCTATACCCTCGGTGTCCAGGTGGAGGTCCCGATGGAGGCGCGGCTGGCCAACCTGGCGCTGGGCCCCGCCGCGCCCGGCGCGCCCAGCCTCGCGCGCCTGCTCATGCAGGGGCTGCACTCCAAGGACAAGGGGTGAGCCGTCGGCCGGTTTCATTTTATCTAACCCATATAGTTTCTATATTGTTTAACCTAAACTAACTTTTTTTTATTGACGGAGGGGAAATGCATTTACGCATCGTCCCCCCCGGCTAGGGTAGCCTAATGGGGGGGGGGGGGGTATGCCAGATTCTCAACCACCTCAGCTAAGTAGCTGAGGTGGAAGCCTACCGTCTAAAACCTCTCCGGTGTTAACCTCCAAAGGCTGTTAGCGAGGGCACCGTGGGCTGATGACTATGCCACCACTGGGTGCCCCCCCCACCTTTGGGGCACCTGCGCCAAAAGATAAAATAAGATAAGATAATCATTTATTGTCAAACTGTGTACAATTGTTATATTACATGTAAAAATCAAAAGATTAATAGTTCCAACAGTTTGCCCATTTCGGACCTTAGATCTAAATTTTATTATTTAATAATTTAGAGAAAAGAAATCATTTAAATTGTAAAAACATTTGCGAAGTAGCCATTCCTTAAGAGAGAGGGTTCGGTTGACACTCCGAACCCTCCCCCAGACGTGGAGAACCATGTTGTGGGACCCTATCCCCACGGTCCTACTAGGGGTTCAGGCTGGCAACGAACTGCCTCCGCCTTCGCCCCACACGTCTCCAGTCCAGCTCCCGCTCCGCCTCCTTCTGCGAAATAATGCTCTCGCAGAAGGAAACGACTGCCAACCAACCACGATCTCTCTCGTGGTTGGCTAACCTAACCCATATGGTTTCTATGTTGTTTATTTTTAATTTGTCTGACAGGCTGGCTTTTGTATATATCTGGAAGACATAGCGTCGCTCGAGTTGTAGTTGGCTGATCGTATTTTGACCCAAAACGGCCCTATTTTGCAATGTATAAAATGTCCAGGTCTTCCCGTAGATATCGTAAGAAGTACTAATGATGCGTTCCTATAGTCAAAACCGTGGATAGAGTTGTGACATCTCGTTAAAATTTGACGTTTGCCACGTACAAAATGTGTCAAATTTTAACGAAACGTCACAACTCTATCTACGGTACTGTTAGGCGATGGGTTTGCAGCTTGTCACTAATACACTGGTAAACAAAACATCTTAACCTGATAGTGCAAAACCTGGTTACAAAATTATCAATTTTTTTTTAGAGTTGTTGGTAGTTTTATAGCTCTGCCTACTGGGGTAGGCAGACCTACAAAACTCAGGGAAATCTCTACAATAATGGTCTTCTCAACTCTTGTCCAAAGCGCTAGTAGATTCACTCTACATTACTAACGTATAAAAGAAAAATTATTTAGTAAATAAATATTTGGAATAGGTTATTTGTCAAGAGTGAAATTAAATTGATTTTTCATTAACAACAGATAAACATTATAAAAATACTAGGAAAACATCAATCTTTTATTTATGTTTGCTATTTTAAGATAACATCCAACAATAAGGACGCTGTTTGATTGTGACGTCACAAGATAGTAATCCCAATAGTCTATACTTTTAGGCATTTAAAAAAATGTAAACAGTACAACCACGTGATATAGTTCGTCAGCCAATAGAAGCAGACAGTGTTCTGCTTCTATTGGCTAACGTCAAAGTTCGATAGGACAGTTTTGATTGGCTGTTTAACAATGTCACGTGGTTTGGAATGTTTACATTTTATTAAATACCTAAAAGTATACACTATAGAAAATCCATCGCAATCGAGCGTTTTTGATGTTTCATAAAAAGCCGATTTGACTTTTGTCAAATACTAGTATTATATCATAATGGGCACGTTCGAAGTTTATTCGAAATTTAAATGTCGATAACATTATTTATGTTCCATCAGACTGGAGTGACACGTTTGTTTTTGTAAGTGCTGTGCAGAACACATGTTTTTCATCTGACTTTATCTTCAATAACGTACAGTCAAGGACTTTAATTGTTAAGCCACTATGGAACCCTGTCATAATGACAGCGTCAAACCATGTGAAATAAACTACGCTAAAATTAATGATCAACGTTATGCGACAGGGTTCCATAGTGGCTTAACAATTAAAATCCTTGACTGTACACACAGAATAAAATTGCTCCGTCGTACGGTCTTATATGAAGTAGCTGCACAATTTGGTACCTTGCCTTATTAACGCCTTTGTCAGCTGATTAGACTATTTTTTTTTTATGTCATAGAGAAGACAAACGAGCACACACGCCACCTGACGGTAAGTGGAAACTGTGACCCATAGACATTCGCATTCACAAGACTGCAATGCAATCCTAAGGCACTTGTCCCACCGCCGACGATGAGCGGGAAGCGAGTACCGCCAGCGATCAACTAGTAATATTTTTGTCTCACTTATTGACACGGGATCTATATTTTTTGTTCCGTCAAACTAGTGGAAAGAGTTCTCGCCGGCAGTGTGAACAGCCAGCGATGAACGATTAGTATACGTGTCTCTTTTACTAACACAGGATCCTTATCTTTTGTTCGTTTCTTGGGCGAGAAAATCGCCGATAGCTGATCGCTTACTCGCTCTTGGTGGGACAAGTGCCTAAGACTGCAAATGCGTTACCAACCCTGAGGACTAAGATGGAATGCCTCTATGCTAGTCATTTCACCGGCTGTCTTATCCCCAAACCGGAACACAACAATGCGAACACTGCTGTTTGGCGGTAGGTTAATGGATAAGACGGTGGTAGCGATCCGGACGGACCCTGCACAAGGTCCTACCACCCGCAAAATTTGTCAAATACTGTATTAGAGTTGTCCAGGTGTATAATATCCCCCCCCCCCAGAATCCTGGAGCTGGTGGTCGCGGAGTCGGGCCGCGGCGCGGCGGCGCGCACGGCGGCGCAGCTCCCGCCGCACTACCTGCCCGCGCTGCTCGAACAACTCACCGCGCTCGCCGCCAAACGGACATACTTGTGAGTATGGGACTAGAGTAGAGCGAAGATGACGGGTCAATGACCGGAATTTTCCTGGCACTTTTAGGCTGCCATCTTGACTAGTTTATCGACTTTCAATATCGATATACTAAACTTCTAAATCGGATCCCTTTGACTGCCATACATATGGTTGGTCATAATGTATTGTTAGTCATACTTTTTTTGTCATAACTTCTTTCAGGCTGAAGTTACAGCTTTTAATAAACGTTTATCGTGTAGATTAGTTAAATTAGGTTAGTTTTATACAAAATCTGATAAAATAACCGTGTCCTGAGAAAAATGCTTTATGACTTGCGAAAATTATGACTTAAAACACATTATGACTAAAAATAATTATGGCAGTCAATAGAGACCCCTTCTAAATAGATGTAGCAACTTATCGACTCATGCGGGTAAACAGATAATAATATGACAATCTATTTATTTATGAAGAACTAGAAACACCTTGTTAACACTAGTAAGTGTTTTGAACATGAAAAAAAAAGGAAGAAATATATGAATAATACATTGTTTTGAGATGTTACGTAAAAAGTAAACCAAATCGAATTGTATACGTCGCTGCTTAAATGCAAAAGTGCCACAAAACAAAAAAAAATATACTTTGATTTAAAACTTATAGCGTTATTATTAGTTTATAGCATTCCGAATTTTAGTGCAAACCAGACACATTTTGATTTGTGGCCCTATTACATTTAAGCAACGACATAATTTAAAGAATTTCCTTAACCGTTTGTTCGTAGGTGTTCGACGGTATGCGCGTGGGTGTCCGCCATACTACGCTCGCACGCGGCGTTGCTCCTCGCCGCGGGCGCGCCCCTCGCCGATCAGCTGACCACACTGCTAGCCACATTCACCAACAGGTACTGTCTCAGTTCTGAGGGCTCCGTACTACTTCAAAATCAAAATATGAATCATTATTAGATTACATTGGCGTCTGGCTTTGTTGGTCGTGAACGGGTTGTGTTAAGTTAAAATTTATATTTAAATAAGTTATTGTAAAAAAAAAATTGGTACAAGGTTTTGTGGCCGACTGTAGTTGGTTTTGCAAATTCTTTATCTGCTTATCGAGACCAAACTATTGAGTTCTAACAGGGTAACCATGTTAAGAATAGCGAATAGCTTCCACCTCCATCATCAGATCAGCTCTTAGATAACATAATATTGCACTGTCATCAGGTTTACATACGTGGTCCAAATTTCAGCCCATTCCGTTAGCAGGAAGTGGAAAAATAATAATTTGTAAGATTTGCTCCGTACATACATACATTGCAAGTTAAATAAAAGCTTGTTAAATACGAATATACTAGCCCCCTTATTGTATGTTTTGTCCTTATCTGTCATAGTGACATTTGAATTTGACAGATAAGGATAAAGCATTGTATAGCTATACCCCCGTTACTCAACGTTTATTAGTATGGGGGTAAGTCTAAGTAGGTAGTTAACTTAATGTTAAACAAAGAAAACCCCGTCAGTTCAATCAGTTCAATCACCAAAACTTCGCCGAGCGTCCAGTGGCGCCCTCATTATTATCACTATGTTTTCTAGTAAACTAAAGTATTGTCTTGAAATCGAAGGTTGATTTTCTGGTTAAGTCATCAATCATCATGTATGTTGGTATTATTGGCCGTTTCCTTGTGGTCCTACTATTTTTGTTCTAAGTGGTTTTGACCTTCTACTTTTACAACCATAATTAGTATTTAGTGATAAAATGGTTCACTTTTTGACTAGTAGGACAAATTAGTAGGACCACGAGGAAGTATGCGTATTATTGGCAGAGTGCAAAGCGGGTGGAGGGGGTAGCCTAAACGATCACAGCGCTCGCTACGGCTAAAATTGTCATTTTTGTCGCTGACTTGAGCTGTCAAATCCATATTGCAGTAAACATTTTCTAATCGTTTTTGAGATAAAAATATGGTCCTGGTAAGATGTGTTGTTGTTATTGTGTAATATAGTAAAATAACACAAGATTTCATGAATATTTTTCACAATATTTACTTACTTCTTGTTTGACAGCGGTGACAAAATCGTCTATAATGGCCGCCTGTCACGTGGCGCTGTCGTCGCGCTCGGTCCCAATAGGCTATTTGACTAATTTTAGTAAACGTTTTTAAATGATTCTTTATCACATAACAAGCACACTACATTGACATTTCCTTGAGATTCTACTGTATTATCAATAAAAATGTAAGTTAAAGTTTAAATTTTAAAAACAATGCGAAGAACGCTGTTTCAATCTATGGCGGACTAGTGTGACGTCACACGCAAGTAAACAAACAAGTTCACTTGACAGCTTAGCATATGAAGTTTGTTTTGTTTACTTGCATGTGACTTCACATCACAGGTTATAAAGTATTTCTAACATCACATAACGTTTTTGCCACAGATTAAATTAAATTTAAAAAAAAAAAACCTTATTATTTCGTGTAATTTCCAAAAAAAATGACAATTTAATGTGAAATAAAGTGAAATACGTTATTTTACGCCTGTATCAGATAGGATGACCACAATTTATAGTATATTTTGAATGTGGTCAAATAGCCTATTATAATATTTGTCTATCGCAGACGCGCGCACCTCGTGCAGCTGCTGAACCTGCGCGGGCGCCTGCAGCTGACGCTGGGGCAGCGCGCCGCGCGCGCGCCGGCCGCCGACCTGCCGCCCGCCATCGACTACAACGGTCAGTTCCCTCAGTGCTCACATCATGCCCCTCTATGTTTCTGTCAAAATATTCATTTTTCGGACAAGCTTTTGTTGCATTCGTCATCTACTCGTCAAAAAGATTCTAACAAGCCCTAACACGACTGGTTTATCATGTGTAATTTAGGAGTTCCTATGGCCACCCTGAGTCTCGTGATCATCAGATCAGCTCGATGGTACCATATTATTGTATTGTCATCGGAACTAAAGGCGTATGCAAATTTTTAACTTCATCGAAAACCATCGGAAACCAGGAAGTGGGTTAAATTTGACTTGCAAGATTTGACCCTTACATACATACATACATTGCAAGTTAAATAAAAGCTTTTAAAAAAGGAAGCATGTGCACTTTAATAGTCAAAGCAAATTGAACCCCCTACCTTAAGGAATAAAGTCACTACTTTCGCGATTCTATGAGAGATCTTTTTTCTAATGAGAGCAGCATAGTTATTATAACCTTTTCAAACGCCAACAACGGATATATCCGTCGTCGTTGCCCAAGAAAAACAGACCTGAATGTGAGGCAATTGATATTCACTCTGGTTGCAAGCTGTCAACGTATGAGTGGTGTCTTTTGTATTTGACATTTAATAAATGAACTAACCCGACGTGTACAGTCAAGGTTAAAAATAAATATCCGCACAGTGTTGCAAAAATATGTACACATAGACCTTATTGCCATAGTAGGAACGTATGTGTACATATTTTGAGATTTTGTGGTGTATTTTGGTGACCTTGACTGTACCTGACAGATTTTAATTGAAGCATTAAAATTAGATTTTTTGATATTTTGTCAATAAAATTTAAATGCAAAATCTTCATTAGAATGGCTAACGTACAGTTGCGTCAACGACAAAGGACAGGTTAAGAATTATTTACTTAGGCACTAATAGTATTAATAATATGAAATCTCTATTGTCTATTCAGACACATCCGACGAGGAAATGGAGGTTGAGCGGCAATCCAACGCCAGCGACGCTTCCTGGGATGATGAGCAGTTCGAAGAAAGCGCGGATGAGGATGAAGATGAGGATGGTGACAAGGACAAGAGGGACAGGAGAGACATGGGGGACAGCGACAGCGAAGACAGTGGGGGGTCCGAGTGACAATACACGTTATGTTATTATTATGGAGTTTTATTTAACAAAATGATATAATTATACATCGTCAAATATTTTTTAAGTACATATATAGTTATGCGTATTGCAGTAAGGTAAAGGCCTGTATAGCATAGAGAAGACCACTTGAGAGTGAAAGCAATACTCTGACCAGCAATGTGTAGTGAGTCCGTAATCATCCAGCTAATGCTATTCGATGGATAGATGAGACTCCACAGAAATTGCGGCTATATTGAATATTTTTGTGTAAGGTGTGATTTTTGGTAAATTTGATTGCTTTATTGGCTAACCTACAATAAACTTTAACCCTGAGCAGCTTCACAATAAGAGCGCGTTCCCACTATGTCGGATTCCGATTTTAATCGGGTGTCGGCGCCTCTGTTCACACTAGTGGGCTGTCGGCCGCGATCGCAAATGGTGCCAGTATATTTCGGGCGGGGCGGGGTCGGCCCCGACATCCGACCAGTGTGAACAGCGTCATACTTAGTTACAGGCGAGCGAGACACACGATTTTTTTCCGAACGGGAGGGCTGACAAAACACGATATTTTTTGTCGGATCCGACACAAAATGGTTGTCAGACGAGTGAAAAGCTTCATATAAAACGTTCTGCCACTGGAACGACCGATTTAAATCCGGAACGACAAGACATAGTGGGAACAAGCTCTTAGGTTCAAATTAAATTTGGGTAGGCACGCAAAGCATTTAGAGCAGATCTGCTACTAAGCATACGAAAGGTTAATGCAATATAAGGGATGAAACCCCAAAAGGGTGCGGACAACTTCGCTTTGTGGCTCCTTTTCCAAAGTACTGTACTAGCTTCCTAGGATAGCTATAGGGTATCAATAATTTAGGATCGTTGAAAAGTAAAACAAGATTCCTCATTCTCGTTATATTCATCATTCTCTTAAAACTAAAAACATACATCCACGTATGTAGTAAACTTACGTAACTTACGAACTAAAACAAGACAAATCTATTTCATTTCCAACAATATTTTTTCAGAAATCGTATGGCCTTCAGGCAAATTGGCCAAGCATACTTATTATAATTACTCCTACTTTTTAATGATTTTGTTGAATGTTTTAATTGGTAATTCTACTATTTTTTCTCGCGGAAATTACCATTTTAACAGGCACTTAAGGTTTATTGCCATGAATTCGGATAAAAGCATGTCACCTTCGCACTACCATACTTGTCAGAAAGTGACGTTTTTATTCATCCACAGCAACAATAATAACCAGTTTCATAAACTTAACATTTGTCAGCAAATAACGTTATATAACCCGTCAAATAAATGCGTTAAAAAAAATACTCTCAGCCGTCTAGTAATAAAATAATTGCACTATTTATTTGTCTTTCTTCGCTGCTGGTGGTCTGAAAACGCCCACGACAACCGCGTGGTCTCTTTCATAGGGCTCCAAAGTCAACTGTTCTTGTGGTTTTAACTTGTCAGCTTGTAGTTTCTTCACCTCAGCAGCGAATACTGCTTCAGGTTGTGCGGTGGAGTCTATGCAGGAGGCCTGAAATGAGATGAGAGGTTAGCGAGGTAATAGAAGTAGATCTGGTGACTAAGAGATGGGATTTCCTCAGTGAGAGAGTTCATTATCAACATGAAAAATTTAGCTTTTCGTTTTCATCATAAGAATATTTTATGGAAGATTTTCTTTGGATATAATTATTTACAGGGATCGGATAAACCCCCCATCATTTTGAAAACATAACCCTGTTCCGTACAGCAGAGACTTCCTTATGTTACTAAAAAATACTATTAGGTATTTTATAGATTTATTCTACCATAATTTATATGTCGCTCATTGAATACAAAACGGACACATTCCAAAATAATTTGCTCTTCCATTAAAAATCGTATTCCAACAGCTTCTAATTTCAAAATGTAACACTGACTCATTTTGGATTGTGTCCGTTTTGTATTCAATGAACGATGTATTCAGCGATAATTTTATCCATTAATGACACTGGAAAGGTTATGGGAAGAAACACTTTTGCCCACAAAAAGAATGACGACGTAAATTTAGGTTAAGTCGAAAAGTTCGTTTTCAGTCAGTTCGGGCATATTTAATCATTGACATTGGTAGGTCTATTTGTGTGTGTGTTTGTATTTTCCCATAACCATTCCGGTGACATTCATTGATGAAATTGTCGCTGAATACATATAAATTTTAGTATAATAAATAATAAAGCTATAAAATACCTAAAAATATTTTTAATTAACATCATAAGGAAGTCTCTGGTGTACGGAACAGGGTTGTTTTCAAAATGACGGGCGTTTTTCCGATTCTTGATTATTAATAATTGAGACATACACAGAATGAATTATCCGTGACAATTTTTTCTACTGTTGTCATGTTGGAAGACAGAAAAAGTTATGGTCCGTACATCCAAAAAACATTACTGTTGGCTTAAAATAAACAAATAAAAGAATAGTATATACCTTAATAGATATAACGAAATGCCCTCCATTCTTCAAGAAGTGCTGCGCATTCAAACTGACGATCCTAGCTTGATCGGGCTGGGCTACGTCCGCGAATATTGTGTCAACCATGCCAACAAGCATTCTGTAATTAAAAAGTAGAATTGACACAAGTTCTAAATGGGATAGTAGTTCTATGTAATTCTTAATGTCAGAGAGAGAGTTCAATAACTATCAACATGAAAGATTTAGATATGAAAATCATCATTAAGTTGTTTTCATTAAAACTTAACTCCATTTGTTTAGGTACTAAAATAAATGTAAATGAAAAACTGGCCAAGTGGGAGTCGCGCACAAAGTAATGTTGCATAAATAATGGTAACCAATTGCCATTATTAATATAGTGCAGAAAACGGCAAAAGGATCGCGTTTGTTGTATGGGAGCACTTTATTTATTTTATTCTGTTTTTAGCATTTTTGATATTGTGGCAACAGAAATATATCATCTGTGAAAATTTCCACTGTCTAGCTATCACAGTAAATGACATACAGCCTGGTGACAGGCGCTGATTAGTTTACATTTAGTTATGTACACAAACAAACGGAGGATAAACAAGAGCGGTATGACTGTATTGTCTATTGCATTGTTAAACTTACCTGTATTTAAGTGGATGTCTCGCATCTTCAATGATAGGAATGATATTTGTCCTCTTCTTGGCAACATTTATAAGGTCTCTGCCAGATCTATGAGAAAACTCAACAGCATATACTAATCCTTCCTGTGAAACAAAAAACATAGTAAGGTTTGGAAGCTAGAGTTAAAGGAAGTTATTTTAGGAGTTAAAAATCAGTATAGTGGGTGGTGAAAAATATAGTCTTCATGGATAGGTCTGACAACAGTTTCATCATTTAAGTTTGACTCTAAATACGCCTTTAAAAAGATTTTTTACTTGGAGAATGCATATGAGCACACGTAGCAAGTGAACTCCGAGACCAGTAATATTCAGTCTACCAAGTCATATGTTGCCAACCCCTTGATGGCCTCTATGCTACGTTTAAGGACCAGCTGTGCAATGTACAACATTTAAACTGCCATTTCCAAAATTAAAAGACGGAACAACACAAACACATCTGAAGAATAGAAATTAGCAGGTATGTTATGCCAGTTTCCCTAGAGTTTAAATATGATTTCTAAAATGTCTCATCTTAGTTGATCTTACAACTACTCACTCATTGCTCTGTGCAAGCTTTAAGTTACGTAAAATAATCTATTTAAAAAAAAAACCTCCTCACTTACCGGTCCAACAACATCTGAAACGTGACTAACGGTGGTTCCACTGGCAGCTCCAAGATACAACACCCTCGAGCCAGGAGGCATGTGTATAGCATCCACTCCTCCCATGATAGCAGCTGCCAACTTCGATCTGAACGGGTTCCATACTCTGTATTCTACCTTCTCTCCATCAGTCTGCAAATATAAGAGGTGTAAGTATGTGTGGAGGCAAACTGGAGGGGTAGAAGAGTTATGGTGTAATCAGAAGTGGGTAAGTGGATATAGTCTTCATGATTAGGTCAAGATTAGAGGGACCACTGATCATCATTTTCATTTTGTTTTGAAGATTAAAGGACTGCCATATGTAAGGTGCTAACCAATTAGTGACCGATATTTTACACCTGATAGTACTCGGTTCTCGGAGTACATTTAAGTATGAAACATCATAGGTTTTCGTGTTTTTTGGAGAAAACTAGGAAACAAACTTGCTTGCTAAAACACCCTGTTAATAAGATAATTAAATGAGACCTGTATAGACATTCTAGAATCTCTTTAAACTACGACTTACGAAAAACAACTTTTGACAAACAGTGTTAAACATCTTGTCAGGTACATAATAGGGGTGATTATTTTAAAGATTAATTATAATTTATAATTTTTGTTCGGTAAATTAAAACAATAAAATGATAAACACAGGTTCCTTAAATACAGTTAAAAGTTTTACCGCCTGTTTCACAATCGACAAGTAAAGGATATTTGACGGATAAGTTTAGCCCTTTCTTTGTCGTACACTTGAAAATAGGCAAGGAGAGAGACAACTTTATGTGACAGATAAATTTACTTGTCGATTGTGAAACAGGCCCTTAATGTAATATATTATCTCTTAAAATATCCGTGACTAATTTGTTAGCACCTTATAATATTGTTTTTTGTCAAAAGGAATACTTTTTACATAGTTTCTCCAAGACAAGATATCAACTCTGTTGAGTATCAGCAGAATCTTCTTTCCTAATGGCAGAACCCTTTCTATTTCAGAAACAACCTTATTCTAGTAATTATTAAACTTACCTCAACTGATATCCTCTTCTCTCCATACACTTCAGATCCTGGCACCAGATTTCTGGTCACTAGAGCATCCTCTTTGCCTCTCGCAATGAATACTCCACCATGTCTGAAATAATACAGCCATTGAGAAAATGTAGAAAGTCAAATAATAAATATTATTGTGTGAATTGCGATCAGATACAATATTATCTTCAAGCTTTCGCATTCAGAAGAACGAAAGTATTGTAGTTAAACATCATTGCAGCTTTACCTACATAATGGTTAAAATATTTCTTCAAAAGTCTGCATTTGGAAATTAAGCCATATTAGAACCATAATTTATCTACCTATCAGTGCAAACCAGAATTTGTACAAATTGTTAAATTTTTTCATACCTACATAAGATTGATTTTGTGTAGGTATCTGTTCAAAACAAACTGATAAATTAACACATAGCAGGTATTGGAAGGGTATGTATGTATGTGGGTCATACACATTCGAAAAAACAAAAGTTGTCTCTCCTGTGGTCAATAGTTAAGGGCTTGTGAGCATATAACTTATGTTTTTATTTGCTAGGACTAAAGTGGACCTGACGCCGTTTATGCGGATGGGGGTTCAGCCAGAAAATTAGGCCTTAAACACGTTAACTTCGGGTATGTCCACAGGAAAGACGCGAACCTAAATCTGTGTATGACCCATGTATGTAAACACTTTATTGTACACAAAAAAAAAACAGAAAATCTAATACAATACAGAGTTAGAATGTACAAAGGCGAACTTATCCCTTTAAGGGATCTCTTCCAGCTAACCTTTGGGTGATTGAGTAAAATAAGAAAGCAGAATGCGACAGACATTATTTAGTACAAAACAAAGTTTACAGAAACGGCGTTAACAAAATTTTAGACCTTGTTAATAAATACTAACAGAGACATATAAAAGTACAAATAAATAATAAACATAATATACCTTAAATGCCTGGGTATGCCTTTGATTCCTATACCTTTCTTTTCTCGCTGCCTTAAATCTATTAAAGAATTATTATTATTATTATTACTAACCTGTGGGGCTCAATGATAACTTGCTTGCCTCCCTTGAACCCGCCACCTCCGCCTCTCGGCGCGCCGCGACCACGACCTTACGAGAAAATATTTGTTAGTAAACGAACAAAATCTCAAAAAATGTATGTGCGAGGGACATGATCAGAAGTGGGTATGTGGTATCATAGTCATCACGAGTAGGTCGAGATTAGAGGGACCATTGTCTCATCATTTAGTGTTGGTATTGAGGTTTAGAAACTACTGACTGTATTGCTTGTAATATCTGCATAGTTATATCAAAAGAATTTCAGTATATTATTTTAAGCTAATTGAAGAGATAATTTTACTTATGCCAAGTGTACCTAAACCAATATTTTAGATGCCACTAAATAGGTGTCACATGTCAATGAAACATAGTGCAATTATACATACATACATACATTAAATCACGCCTGTTTCCCAGAGGGGTAGGCAGAGACCACATCTTTCCATTTGCTACGATCTTGACAAATTTCTTTCACTTCTTCCACATTCATACATCGAGTCATGCACGCACGTCGGTTTCGGGTACTTAAGATTCGGCCCTTTTCCAGTATTTCTCCGATTTGACTCGAAAAAGTACGCCGAGGGCGGCACCTTCCGACCCGCCCACTCACTTTCGATCTGTATATCTCCTCTTTCGTCAATCAAATAGTGCAATTAATACCAATAGAATTTAGATTTTCATTGTAATCTACACTATAATATTATAATGAGTAAAGATTTCTATTTTTGTATGTTTGTAACCAATAAACACAAACTGCTGGACTAATTTCAAAAGTTCTTTACCATTAGAATACTACATTATCCCTGAGTAACCAATGTTTTATTGTTCTGCGTGGACAGAGTTGCGAGCAACAGCTAGTGTCATAAAGAACTGACACCTTGTTTTGGGAGTTGGTTGTACCGCTATCATGATTTTTTAAGATGGGGTTTTAATTAAGTCCTGCACATGTCCCTACACTTAATTTACATTAACAATCAGCAATCTAACTACAGTTCTTGTCTTAACATTTAGTAACTTACCACCACCTCGGGCGCCAAACCCGCGGCCGCCGCCTCTCTTCTCGAACCCACCGCGGCCTCCGCCGCCGCCGCCGCCCCTCCCCCCGAACCCGCCCCGCCCGCCGCCCCCGCGCCCTCCGCCACGGCCTCCGCCGAAACCTCCACCACGTCCACCTCCACGACCTCCGTTAAACTCTAAAAACACAAAACACATTATAATATTACATGAAGCTTTGTTATGCTTTCGTTGAATTAAGTTTGAATAGGGTAATAGACGATGGGGTATTGGGATAGGGTTAGCGCTTATGCCCAGTTCCTATATTAAAACCGGCGGCTTACTTCAGATTAAAATTTGACACATTTGGTATGGGCAAGTGTCAAATTTTACCCCGAAGTAAGCCTTAACTATCCTCAGTATGAATATAGGAAACCTGACATTAGTCGAATTCAATATATCGTTTGGTTGCCCTGTCATTGAACTAAGTCAACGATAGGCTTCACGCATACTTGGGGAAAAAACAAGTATATCAAATATAACAGATCCTTGTCTTGCGTTTTGGACTGGTTGAGAGCTCGTGTAATAACATCAATAATTAGAGCGACCAGTATGTGCATTCGAGGCACCCACCATAAATGGTAACCAGTAGCGAAACTATTTGGTTTTGATGATGGAGCTGCCCTTCCTTACTCCACATAGTGTGTACTCAGATGATATATTTGTTTTATTTAGTTTCATATTTTTAAATTGTATGTATATTCAAATTGTAATAGTTATTTTGCATTGGTAAAAAAAAATACCATATCAAAAACCCCTTTCATGCTAAGTGGTTCTGGTCCTTGGTACTAGGCAATGACAAACATGCTTATTCACAGAAATACATAGACATCAAAGACTCAGGGACGAATACTCCCGCTTATCGTACAACTATCAGCCCTTACTGGGATTGCAACTCAGGACCGCTACCATCATAGGCTAGGTCACTACCAGCTAGGCTAACATGTCACCTAATGTACTAGCAACACAATGGAATGTGCATGCATCTGTCAAATAAATCTGATGGAATGCCACCCTTGGTCACCTTTTCTTACAATAACATAGAATCCTAGACCATGCACCAATCTGATGCCACTCAAACCCAGGTCAAATTTGGTCTGGTGGGTGCCTCGGTACGACAATTAATGATGCACTTTTGAGCGTGATCTAAGAGATTACTTTTGCTTCCATTTGTGGTTTAAAGTCTGTCGGCTGTACGAAACTAGGTCAAAATAAACACATGTACATAATACTTAAAGTTGTGTCTTGTAAAGTATACAACGGTGAACGCAACGCATTATATTTAAAAGCGATGTGAAGCGATGTCATTTTCATCACAGTTCAGAACAAAATATAATTTTGAAGTCTGGCCTAGTAATATTTGTTACGCGAATTGATATTTGAAAACAACTAACGACTTGTCTAAAACGCACCCAAAAAAAAGAGGTTATGTTAGGTGCGCGCTGATAATGCCATTACACGTGGGGTCGATAACCAATATAACCTCACCACGTGAAATATCTCAAACACATGCTAAATTACCCTAAGAACAACGCACAGCACCGTAATTACGAGTAAGAACAGTAATGGAAGAGATATTTAAAATACTGTTGCGCTGTGACATAACCTCAAACCCGCATGTACGAATGAGTGGGCAAAGTAGGGAAAAACACTACTTTTAATATACAAGCACTGTGATTGTCTCATAATATGATATGACTGACCAAAATGAACTAAATTAAAAAGAAATCAAGATATTATAGTAAAATTTCCCGAGCACACTTACAAAACTATAGACATCAACATATATAGATAAAGTAAAAATGCCTTACCTGGTTTACCCATTTGAAAATCAGCAACCAATAAGTCTTAAGACAGCAATTTAAACAGAATTAGATACTTTTGGACTATCTATACACAAATATAAACTTAATTTTCTTCATAAACCACGCGACCGCATTCCGCCGGTCTGCACTCGACGGAAGTGAAGCCATTTTAAAAATGAGTGGAAAGTGTAAAAAAATATTAATGGCGTAGATAATGTTACCATACAAGATTAAAAAAATCTACTATCACACAGGACGAAATGTTTTTACTATATGTTTATAATATATATGTTTACATATTGATACGGTTATATTACGTAAGCTAACTCTAGTAAGTATCAACAAGTACATGGTTTTATATTTGTTAAATACCAATGAGCTAGTGTAATGTTTTATTGGTTATCTATCAAGTGTTGTATTTGAATGGGTTTTCTTTATAACTTCCATGAACTAAGCAGTTAGTTGTTATCAAGTTGATACCTATAAATAGTAGTTATATCTTTTACCTTACACGTAGATATTTACTTACTGCGTCGCGCCTCGAGTTACACGCTTCACTCCTAAACCAAAACATTATATCCATTTAGAAATGGAAACAAAAGACTTCTCCAACATTTCCTTGACCGATTTTAAATGGTTAAACGAACCAAAACGTTGGAAAGCAAGCAAAGAGAGACTCCAGTTGTTCACCGACGAAAAGACGGACTTTTGGCAGCAAACTTACTACAATTTTGCTTTTAACACTGGCCATTTAACTGGTTTAGAAATAAAGGACAACTTTACCATGGAGGTAAGCAAAACTTTTTCTTTCTGACTGTACTGTATGTATTCATATCTGTGATTCATATTTATTTATTTATTGCATTTTGCACAAAAGAATCTTACTTCTAAGTACATAATAAGGTAATAATTGTAATAAAGTACTGTTGGTATTCTTGTACCTATATAATCCATAAAAATGAAAATTACTTAAATCTTTGAAATATTTCTAAAAGTTTCAAGAATTTATAACACTTAATTGTCAAAATAAAAACCATTTAGTAAAAAATACACCTGTGAGCCGTTTCACGAAGCTACGAGTTATAAATTACAAGCGGAAGTCTCTTTCAGGCAAAAGTAGTTAGAAAGAGATTTCCGCTTGTAATTGGTAACTGGTAGCTTCATGAAACGGGTCTCTGGATTCTACGAAATTTGTCCTTGGTAGTTAACCGGTTAACCCCTTAGATGCTTGTCAATGGATGGAACCTCTATATTCCTCTATATTTCAAAAAATCATTCAAAACTAAGTCCTCTATATTTTTCTACTTTTATCCATACATTTTAGTTTCATTGAATTTAACACTAAAGAGACTGGCAGTTGGTATTTTTTTACCGTTCCGTATCTTCTCTTCTTCTTGGTTACCTAGATCAGATGTGTTGTTAAAAAAAAAAACATTTTAGGTTTGTGTCGAAGCAAATTTTACAACATTGTATGATCAAGCTGGTGTTATGATTTACAATGATGAGAAGCATTGGCTTAAAGCAGGGATTGAGTATAACGACGGGCAACCTATGATTGGCAGCGTGTTAACAAACGAAATCTCGGATTGGGCTACAGGTAGGTACTTGCTTATCTTATAAGATAAGAAAGCTAAAGAAAAATTACGCTGAATCGCATTTTTACGTATTTCTGTAGCTTAAGAGACATGCCCACAGGTAACGACTCCACAGTCCTCTAAGAACTCCTGAGGGAATTGTATATACCCATGTGTAAACTTCTGCTTACCTTTCGAACTATTTTACGGACGGAAGTACCACGCAACACAACCAAGGTAAAATTGTAGATTTAAAAAATATTTCGTGTAGAATAGTTTAGACGTCAGAAGACCAAATTAAACGAATTGATATTGAGAAGACAACTTGAACTTGTTTGAGTTGCATGGTTGTTCCGTCGGTTCAGAAAAGATATTCCTATTAGCCGGTCAGATCAAGTTGAGGCCCAATCGTCGGTTTTTGTATATTATGCATGGTCGGTCGGCTATTGGTCTGATGTGTTATGTAAGTGGCGAGTGGGCACCATATCGTCGCTTAAAGCCCAGAAATATTTTCGCTAAGTTCTTCAGAACTCTGTTGTCACCGATCTGAAGCCCTACTTTGAAAATCAAAGTTGGAGGTGGCGTTAGCTCCATCCCTGTCACTCGTTATTTGAGACTAAATTGAAAGAAAGGGTTGAAGGAGGAGCTATGAGCTGTCAAACAATCGCATCGCAACGCGTTCGCAAGCGATTCGTTTACGTAGGGCACTAGGTTACTTAGCAGTAGGTTTTAGGTGATATTTAGGTCAAGACACTAATTTCAGTCCATAGCATCCTTAATTTTTTCCAATTTTTTTTGCTGTGTCTGGGTTTTCCATAGTCCGTGATTGTAGTAAAAGATGTACAAAATCAAGCCCGCTGTTGACCCGTCGTATTTAGTACAACAAAAATTTGTACTACAAAATATTGGCCCGGATCCCTGTACAAGCATCCGAGGGGTTAAACAGGAAACATACCACGGCATACCACACCACGCCATTATGAATAATCTGTCACTGTCAGTCACTAAAAAAAAAAACAAATGCACAATACAAACATATGTCAATCCTTGTTGTGGTAAAGACAGTCAAAAAGAAAAAAATACAAAAAAAATGATTATTTGTCGTGTTTGCTAATATATCAGTAAAATGGAATATAGAAAGCATGTTTTTACCCCTCACGAAAAGAAACTATTTATGGATATTGTGAGGAAATACAAGAAAATAGTCGAAAACAGGCAGACAGACGGGTCCACCATAAAGGGGAAACATGCCGCTTGGGATCAGATTACGTGTGAATACAATGCTAGTACCATGACGATTGCTCAGGTAAATAATTTAGTAAGTATATTTTCTTTTTTCATAAAGTTCTTCGAAATCGTGTTACATGAATACCAATATTCCGCTCTATTGTTTATATATTTTTATATCTAAATTGTGTTAGGAGGTCTGCGCCACTTCTTTATCTGTAAATTAGCTTTGGTTCAAGTGACAATAGTGTAAATGTCAAATTTTTTGTTTTTCTGAAAGTGACAAAAGAGTAATAAATAAGAAAAAACTGGGACATGGGTTCTGGAAACCTTCGGGAAGGGAAGATGGCCAACTGAAAGATGCCCAGATTTTACTTTTGATTTATTCTGTTTGCTGATTAACTCTACTTATTTAACACTGGCGAAATCACTGCGGAATACCATAGAGGGCTCTCTACAAATTTGTAGGTACACACCATACTAAATACCCTGAAAGCCTAATTAAAAATGTATAGTTTCAGATTTTTCCCTATACTTGAAGTAGAAGGCGGTATTTCTTGCCAAATTTCATAGTTCAAAGTTAATGGAAAATACTCTAATACTTCAATTTCAACTCAATACCTCCACGCATTCCCGAGATATAGGGTCTTGACCGACAGACAGATGGATGGACAATTGGACGGACTGACAGACAGTTAATAAAGTGATCATATAAGAGTTTTGTTTTTTCCTTTTGAGGTACGGAACCCTAAAAATGAGCATGAATCTCCAATAGGGTATGTAAGGGTAAGCACCATTCGTTTGAAACTTAAATGTTTTGAGAACTAGCCATGCAAAAAGAGGTTGCAATTTAAATAGAAATGATCCCTCTATTGGATGGCATATGGAGTTTGGGCGTATGGTAAATGTTTTACAAAAATAAAATAGAGCCACATTCTTCCAGGGCGCAACCTTGGCGCAATTTTGAAAATTAATGTTTATTTATTTGAAAATGAGTGCCAGTACTTTTATGATGAAATTTTCTTGAATCAGCTCATAAATCTCTTTTTTTATTGATATTCAACATAATTTTGTTTTAGCTCGTTTGTCATAAAAAATTATATGATTGTCTGTTTGATGGTATGTTAGCCTAGGGTTGTAGTGACCCTGCATGTAGAGGTTCCAGGTTCAAATCCCGGTATATGCCCTTACCGGGATTTGAACCTTGTGTAATTTGCTCATGTCAAAAAAAAAAACAAAATTTGTAGCTAAATGATGGTTGCAAAAGGTTTGTGATAATCTGTTTTTTTTATTTTAGTTGTTTTTACCTAAATTGTTCGGCAAGTTAATTAGTTCCAGGCCTCAAGCAAGCAGCTTCGGAGATTGTGGACAAATATGCGGCAACGGCAACGAGAGGCATTTGTGAGGGGACGCCAAAACGGCACAGTTAACAGGCAGCCTTCCACGGATTTACTTACTGACATTACTGTTCTCAAGTCAAGTAAGACAAGAGTAAATCTTAATTATAATTTTTAGTTCTCCGCACTCATACTAAAGTTGTCTATCGCTATCGCCCTTATGCCAGCAGTAGCCATAGTTAAAGATTTGAATACATGTTGAAAGACTTTTGCACAAATGTTGCCGCTACCTACGCTACGCTTTGCAAATGTGCTCACAGTATATGTAACTCATAACCCAAACTTTCATTTCCCAAAAAACTATTTGTGTTACTTTTTATTTTTTATCTGAGATACTGAAGTTAAGTGTTAGGTTAGGTTACATTTTTGACTACATAAAAATAAATCACCATTTTTTAGGGAAATTATTCATTCAGGGGAAAATATTTCTAGTCCAGGTTTTAAAGACTTCTTTGCTAATTTCATGCTAATCAGTTGGGTTTCTGTATGAAAGACGAAATAAACAATGTCCGTTTTGTACAATATTAGTAAGGAAGGACCAATAAAAAAATTCAAATGCAATGATGGAAATCGTTCATTTTTAAAATGGTAATGGCAAGGTTAATTATGGTTCTTAACCATCTTTTTCGTAAACGTGTGAGAGCACCTTAACTAAATTCTCACATTGGTTAGCCCGACCCATATCGTGTTTTCACGTAGACTGCGCCGAGCGTACGCCTGATGTACAGTGGCGCTCTCATTACTTTTATTGTGTTTTCTAATAAACTAAAGTATTTTCTTGAAATTGGACGAAATGTGTTTGTACTACAAATGAAAACACAACTTATAGGGTATATCATATAGATTAATAATAACAATTCACCTTTGAGTTATTAACTTAACGGAAAAAAGTGGCCACCTTTTCCCGTTAAGCTGACTACTCAAAGGCTAATTGTTATTAAAGTTTGTACGTATCCCATAAATTGTGTTTTTACTTAGACTACAAAAACATTTCGTCTGATTCCAAGGAAATTCTTTAGTTAGTTAGAAAACACAATAATAGTAATGAGGGCGCCACTGGACGCTTGGCGCAGTCTTAAGTCTCAAGGAATTATTATCAATATCAAATACATCCTAAGATCAGAAGTATTGGAACCGACACTTTTGTAGTCTACACTAATATTATAAAGAATAGGAAAGATTTGTATTTTTGTAATTAATAAACTCAAAAACTACTGAACCGATTTGTAAAAATCTTTCACCATTACAATTCTGCATTATCCCTGAGTAACATAGCTACTTTTTACTCAACTAATAAAATATTCAATTAATAAAAAAAATGACCTAATAATGTTGTTTCAGCCACAAACATGGACCCCTTAGATTCACCCGATATAAAAAAAGAGTCCTGTAATCCTACACATCTCTCCGCTACTTCCCTAAATCTGCCTCCTCGTTGCTCTTCCCCTCCGCCTCCCCAGTTACCTGTACCAACCCCTCCTCGTTCAACGTTAACACCACACATAGCTCAGATTCAACGTTTGACGGTCCAAGGGAGAGACAAACCTCTAGAGTCCGCATATATACCGGCAAGGGAGAAAAGTTTTATCGAAAAGGAATTTGATTATAAAAAGAAGCATGCGAATGAAATACATGCATTGGAAATGGAAGTTCTGAAAGAAAAGTTAAGAGAAGCTAAGGCTAATGCGGAATTGGCGGAGTACTATTTAAAAGCGGCTAAAAAGGGTGAGACCATTTATTTATATAGAAGTTTGGGTAACGTTATATTATAGTGGGTCAACCGGTAAACCCATATTACGTTTGACATTTTATCGTTTTGTTTCTAACTGTCAAGTAAAAAAGAGCTATCGTAACGTTGACATTCGAATACATGTCAAAAGTAATATGGTTTTACACAGTGGAATAGCGGCGTTATAAAAAATCAATCGACATCTTTTATCGGATTAGTTCGGAGAAGACTTCTTTCTCAGTAAGCATATTAATGAAGTATTACCTGACAAAATATGATTTCGTATGATTATTTAATACATCTGTACAGGGACATCTGTATGTCACCCGTGTAAAGCCCTGATAATGACTTATTATTTCTCTTACAATGTATTTCCAGAACCTGGCAACCCCTCGGAAACCCCTATCCCTGTGGCACAGTTAATTCGATGTTGCCAACTACCCCGCACATGTGTGCCTGTATAATATGTCCGGATTAAAGGTATCCTATAGACACCCTCTATTTATAAACGCAGAATGAACCTATTTTAGTTAACCCTTCGTATGCCGTGTCCCGGATCCGTCCCGACCCTGGTCCTATGCCGCGTGCCGTTTCTGTCACTAAGGGACTTAATCGTGCTAGGTATTCGAAATTTGTCAAAAAAAGAGAAAAAAAAACAATCTTCCATAGATAGCATTCAGTTGCTCGAAACGTCAAATCACTTTCGGGATAGGAGCAATTAAACTAGGTCACGTGACACCGATGAAGTAATAGCCCAGCAAATTTCGGCATACGAAAGGAAGTATTCTTTGCTCCTTTATGTCAAATTCATCTGATTACTAATTGAGAAGCAAGATCTATAGGTACGAACTTATCCGACAAAAAACGATGGCAAAACATTATCAATATATCTGTCGGTACTAACCTAGGCTAAAAGATGACGGAGCCGGTGTTAGACACTTTAAGATAACATGCACCAGTGATAATACGAGCATAATTCTTTATTTAAAGATCATAAGGTCATAAATTGATTGTTGCGAATCAAATTAATATAAAAACCCTTATCTTCTGTAATATAAAACTCAAGTATCCATCATTGGTTGTCCATTACTGGTTTTATCACTCTATAGGTAATGTTTATGAGTAAAACAATAGAGTAAACTATATTTGTTTGGTTTCAGATGGTTCCTCAAGAAGTAAAGCGTTATAAAAAATGTTAACAGAAATATATTTATAAAAAACATTATAGTTTTTAATTTAAAACTCTGTAGCTCGTTCCTAATGGCTGGTTTATACGAGCCGTGTCTTTTAACGCATTCGCAGCCGAAAACGCATATAAGCGTTCTCCTTTCACCTAGTGATTTCTACGCATATGTGCGTTCAATATGCAAACTCCGCATAATACAAGAGTTACGGCCGCTCATACCCAAAATACCAGAATTTCAAAATACCAGATTCTCAATATACTTGCATCTCAAAAAATAACATTTAAATTTCGGTATCGTTGATTATGCTTACCTAATATTTCGAAGCTGGTGATTAAGGAATCTGGTAAAGAGAATAGTCTGGTATTTTGAAATTGTGGTATTTTGGGAGTGAGCGGTTACGGCACATGGCGATAGTTCGATAAACGATGTCGGCGGTTAAAGCGTTAAAGAAACTTCGTCGTTTAACCTTTGGCATGCTCACCGTCAAAATAGGTCCCTACAACAATTTCAAAATACCAGACTACTCTGTTTACCAGCGTCGCTATTGCCTAACGTACTCGCAATCGCAAAGGGCTTCATAGTGGAACAATCGGGTGCAGACTCGTGGTCACCCCAGTGCCTTTCGACGGAGCCCTGCCTATGGCAGGGCTCCTATTTCTGAGCGATTTGCCCTCCGGGCATCTTAAGATACCTAACGAACCTAACCTACCTACTTTTGCGGAATAAAAATTATTTCTGACGAATAACCGACTAAAGCGAATAGCACTGGGGTGACAAACTGGTGTGACCACGAGTCATCCGCTGAACAATGGATACAACAATTGATTTCATTTTGTATGCAGACTCTCCTGTCAAAATGAAAACGATGGCGATTGCGAGTACGTTAGGCAATAAAGTCCTCTGATTCCCAAAACACCAACTTCGGAATATTAGGTAAGGATGATCGTGTGTGTTTTGGGACTTTTGGGATTCCAGAATAACATCTGGTATTGTTAACTTCTGGTATTTCGGTATTGAGCACTCGGGCTTATGCTGAAGAGTAAAAAAGTACAAAGTGCCAGTCTCCAGATTATGATTGGAAAATTGTTAGAAAGAAGATATCGACATGTTATCGTCTTGTTAACTCTGACGATTATTGTCAAGCAAATGAGCTATCGTAACGTTGATAATACTATAACATGTCAAAAGCGATTTGGTTGGTCCACCCTATTCCCACTAGTTCTATTGATAGTTCCATTGATAGAACTTTTTAGAAGCCTTAGGTACATAATAGAACTATACTTCGTTCGGTTCGGTTTCAAACCAAACCATGTAGTTCTGTTCAACAGCCAATCAAAACTGTTTGGTCGAGCTTTGATGTATCAGTGTTCTGCTCCTATTGGCTGATCAACTATGTCACGTGGTTTTTTGTTTTCATTTAGTTAAGTAGCTACCTATCTGAACGAAGTAGGTATAGGGAGAATGGTTTTTGTTTTCAGTAATTCTACTACTTATTTAAAAAAAATATGTAAAGAGGTTTTATCGCGCTTCGATTTATACATATAATAAAAACAATTTAAAATGAATGCTATACGATTAAAGTACGAAAAAAAAATTTTGAATCAAAAGAGGAGCAAAACAACCCGTTAGAATACGTTTTTTTCCAACCTATGTAAAATTTGAATGTTTTTCTGCTATGCATATTTTATTAATATCTTAATAGAATTACTGGGAAAAAACATTCCCCCTAGTTCTATGTTAAGGATTTTAAATAATAGAACTACCTACTGGGAATAAAAAAATCAGGGGCAGACTCGTGGTCACACCAGATTGTCACACCACTGCTATTCGCTTTGGTCGGAAATTCGACAGAAATCATTCTTATTCCGCAAAAGTAGGTAGGTTAGGTTCGTTAGGTATCTTTAGATGCCCGAAGGGCAAATCGCTCAGAAATAGGAGCCCTGCCTTAGGCAGGGCTCCGTCGAATAGTAGTGGTGTGACGACCTGGTGTGACCACGAGTCTGCACCCAAAAAATCAACACACAGCTTTAATCAATAGACTATCAATAGAACTAGTCGGAATAGACCGAGAGAGGTCAGTCCCTGCTGACGAGCATAGAGAAAGACACTATAAAACGACATAACGAGGAAGAATAAACAAGAACTCCTATCTACATTAAGTCGTGGCGGAACCAAATAATCCTAATTACATTGTCAGACTATGTAGTTAAGATTATTTGGTTCTGCCACTTAGGGCCACTTGCACGAAAAGTTTAACCCTGGGTTAAGACACTAACTCGAGTTAGTAGACGTCAGATTCATACGAGAACTGTCATTTTAACTCGGGTTAGTGTCTTAACCCAGGGTTAAACTTTTCGTGCAAGTGGCCCTTAATGTAGATAGGAGTTCGTTTCTTCTTCCTCGATAACGGGACTACTAACTAAGCACCCCTTTCGACACAAAGTACCTAATAAAAAAAGTCAATACTATCACCACGCCAAGTGACGCCAATGACAGGTGACAGGTGACATTTCAGTGGACACTGCGCAGCTCATGTGAAACCCAGTGATGTATTAGCGTGTTAACTTTGCAATGTTTACCGAATTGTCACCCGTCATATGTCATTGTCAAGATGGTGAAATAAGGGCTGAAACTGAAATCACCGAGAATTCCAGTCTTACGGGTACGTGTGCACTGCCAACGGATGGGTATACAGTATTCCCAGCTTCTTAATACCGTTCGGCTGGCCATCGCTATCACCCTTGCACTAGCAACTGACAGTATATTTGTCACTCGTGTGTCATAGAAAAACGATGATTGCCGATCGGTATTAAGAAAATGGTTGCACTGTACTTACAGCATTTAGTGACTGACTGACTAGAGTTTCTTGCGGCGCTTTTAGCCATGTAATATCTCGTTGCTTAAATACAAAAGGGCCACAAATCAAAATGCGTTTGAGTTGCATTTAAATTCGGAATGCTATATACTTTAAGTTTTAAATCAAACTATATTTGTTTTTGTTTTGTGGCGCTTTTGCATTTAAGCAGCGAATTCTGTTTGTTTTTTCCAGGCATTTTCCCAGGCAACCCCAAAAAGTTCTACCTCCGCCTCACACGTCTGAACGACGTCGTGTGCGTCAAGTATTCCCTGGACAACGCGACGTGGACGTTGCTGCGGCTGTGTCCCTTCCAGGGGCCCTCTTTCGCGGGGCTAATGGCATGCACTCCGCAGCGGGGAGGGCTGGAGGTCACTTTTACTGGACTCACGGTGACCAGCCCAGCGAGGGATGTATTACACTCTAATTAACAACTGGGTTTTTTGACTGGTTGACTAGGAGTAATGTCATTGTTTATTATCTATGTAGTTTACATAAAGCTTTAATAAATAAAAATGTCTTTAAATACAACATTTGGGTGAGGACCAAAAAGTTATACAAAAGACGAAGACGAAAAAAGTTCCGTTGTGCGACGAAAAGTTGTTTGGCTAACTTTCGTGTCACAACGGAAAAGTTTGATAGAAAATTTAATTGATTGAGTTAGCGTGGACAACTTTTTGGTCCTTACCCATTTAGGGCTATTTTCATTTGTCAAAAGTTTATTAGATTTATGGCAGAAGATGGCGCTATGATTAACCTTTTTTACGTCTATGACGGTTATAGCCGTAGTACAGAAGCCTTCATTTGAAAATCGGAGTTCGAAGTTACGTTACCTCTGTATGGTCATGAGTCTTGGTCTTGAATGACGAGTGAGAGGGACGGAGCTAACGTAACTTCAAATTTCGATTTTCAAAGTAGGGCCTCAGGTTTGCAACCAACTACAGATTTATTATGCATAGTTGACAGCATTAATAAAAAAAAAGGCTTCGTCAAAAAACAAACATTTTGTAAAATTATTTCTTTATTTCATTTCCTTTCACATATATTTATTGTCTAACATGGAATGTAAACATAGTAAGACAACATTGAATATTCGTACTAAGTTAAAAACACAAAATACAAGAACAAGGTACTTTTTACCTTGGAGCATTCTGTTACAGCATAAGTCAAAAATATATTTTAGTGTTTTTAACTTAAATACCTAAATAACCGTATACACTGACTCACAATATTTAGTATTATTTAATTTTACACACCTACTTATACCTAGGTAGAATCAAACTTAAAAAGAAAAATGCTTGTTTTTTTTATTAACTAAACAAATAAAATGGCCAAGCATAAAGATTAAAAGTTATCACATTAACACCTAGAACCATTTATAATAACATCCATATTTATTTTTGATATATTTTTATTTGAACACTATCAGTAATATCTCTCGTTCTCGTAAATGAAAAAAAAAAGTAGAAACGACCAGCAAAATTACATATTACAAAGGTCACATTACATCTAACCCTTTCAACGCCGATGACGGATATATCGACAAATTGCTAAATTTTTTAACCTGTCATACTTCGTGTAAGTGATTTTTATTTAGCATGGCTTTAAGGTATTTTGTTGATAACCAATTAAAAAAGGAGGAAGTTCTGAGTTCGTCAGAATCTTTTTAAATGTATGTTTTTCTATTACTCGAAGACGGCAGGACCGATTAGGAAAATTATTTTTTTGTTTGAAGGCTGATCTCATTGTCATGAGGTCAGAATCTTATGATGAACCCTGAATAAGTCGAGGGAATTCTTTATGGGTATCTTGTCATGCATAGATCATCTCTTGGGTGGGTTTTAATCTCATCAAGGTCTGGAAAGTCAACGGAATTCCTTAATTTGGAGTCTGTTCCTTGTATTTTAAACATTTTTTTTCATCAACCTTTACAGTTAACAATAAAACACAAGCTTTAAAAAAACGACTTGCATTTTTACATAATGTAACTATTGCCTTCAAAAACGAGTATGTTACTGATAAGTGTCCAAACAATACGCTACTGAATAAGCATACAATTGAATATTTACATTATATTATATTATATGATATGGATAGGTGCTATTGAGCGGTCATTTAACATTCTCTAGAAGACTAAAAAAAAACTTACATAATCATAATCTGTCAGAATTGTTTCTGTATAATAAAAAAATCTTTTTTTTCACTTTACAACTTCGTGGAGACGAAAAGAACATTGAATTTTGTTTTTGCTTCGAAATTTATATTGTTAAATAAATAAAAATGAAATGGTCGTTGGTAAGCGTATAACTAGAGAACTACTCGAGGTTTTGATGTTCGTTATATAGTCCAAATAAGGTTTTTAGGCGTTTCTTTTTTAGAAAGTTGCCCGGAAAAAGAATGCAGTAGACAAAGTCTGTCGGGTGATCTAATTTTATATAGTTATATGTATATATATATCACAAACTTGAGTAACACTACTTTTAAACACGACATTTATAAGTGCAATTGAAATTTAACCTTATTTTAATATGACTCCTCGTCCATAGGTTCTGACTTGATGGAAATCTGCATGTTTTGCGGAGAAGGTAGAGCTGTAGGAGTTTTTGATCGTTCTAAGTTGTACATCTGAAACAAATACATGTTAATTTAAGTCAGTGTTCATCAAAAGGGCCTTGTCACACAACAGCCAATTGCATCTTAGCATTCCATCTTAGTCCCTAGCGTTGGCAACTCCTTTAAAGTTTAAACCGGCAGAGGATATTGAACTTTTCAATGTAATTTTTTTGATATCTCAATTCTTATATCCTCTGCATTCCCGTCCGCCACTTTGCACTGGGCCGGAGGACAACCAGGGGCGCACTCTGCAGTCCCGACCGCCGGGCTCGCGCTGGCGGACGCTCGCGGCATCATTAAGGATTTTCCCTCATCAGTGTCCGCTGCGGCGGAGGAAATCCTATTCGAAGCTCTCCACTACCGTCCGCCGGTTTCCGCAGGCCTTTACAGTCGTGGGATTGCAAACGTCTCTGGGTCTCAGATCCCAGTTACCAGCAGGATCACGAGGTCTGTCTGTTTAATTACCTTCTCCACGCCTTATGTAGTGATCCGGAAGAACCTTGCTCAAGGTCCTATAAAGACTCAGGAGTCGTCACTCTTCAGTTTTTTTTTATGGCATAGAGAAGACAAACGAGCACACAGGTTACCTGATGGTAAGTGGAAACTGTCCCATAGACATTCGCATTCACAAGACTGCAATGCAATTCTAAGACTGCAAATGCGTTGCCAACCCTGAGTACTAAGATGGAATGCCTCTATGCTAGTCATTTCACCGGCTGTCTTTTCCCCAAACCGGAACAGAACAATGCGAACACTGCTGTTTGGCGGTAGGTTAATAGATAAGATGGTGGTACCGGTCCCACCACCCACCACCCTGCACAAGGTCCTACCACCCGCAAATTACCATTAGAGTGGATATTTTTATGATACTGATGCTTGTAGAATTAACCAATGTGGCATATCGAAAGATAAAGGGATTGATGGGATGTTCTCTGTAATGTAAGATCTAGTTCAGTAATCTCCAGGTCGCGATAGTTATATGGATGCAGGATAGGGACTGATCAAAGAGGCAATATGTCCAGCAGTGGATGTCTTTGAGCTTATATGATCTCGATGATGACTAAGTTGAAGTAAGAAGAGATGATGGAAACGATAATTATGTTGATGCAGAGGAGGAAGTCGATGACGATGAAAACTATAATGATGATACCTTCATGAAGAGCGGCGTCGACAGCTGGGCGACGCTGGTGGCCTTGCTGAGAGATTCGTCCATGTCCGAGAGACGCGGCACCTCCAGCGGCTGCACCTTCATCTTGGGGCCGCGCTTCTTGGACAGCTGTTCCTCGTCCGAGTCAGAGGGTGGGGGACGGACCTGGAGATGATGAGCTCGCATTATGGACACAGGTCTTAGGATTAACAGTAAATTTAGAACTTCCTTTCCTTCACACGCAACAAATTTTAGCATTGTTTGACAGCTGTCAACATTATCAATATTCAGAATCTTCATGGTTGTGCGATGTATCTGGATACCATTTTCCTAATAGCGATCGGCAATTAGTTTTTCTATGACACACGAGTGACAAAAATACGGTCAGTTGCGAGTGCAAGCGTTATGGCGACATCAGCCGAAAGCTATTGAGAAGCTGGCAATACTGTACTAGCTTCCCGTTACTCCCACTAAGTCTCGCGACGGAATAAAAAAAAAATTGGTGCACCCAACTGTATCCAAGAAAGTCCCTCCCTAGGTAGGCTCAGCTGGTTAGGCCATGCTCTGTTTGTCAGTCACGAAAAGTTTTTATACGCACTGCTAGATGAAAACAGTATCAACTCGAAATCCTTGCTAGTTTTTTTAGAAGATCATAGAAGTTGTATTAACGTTGATTTTAAAATACAGGTGTATTTTGAGTTACTACTGTTCGGATCTAGCAGTGCGATATGTAGGCATAGATTCACTCGTAAACTCATTCATTACCTACCCTAGATTTGGCGTCGCTCAATCGGGTAAATATGAAGGAATGGATGAATGATATTTACTTTCCAAAGTAAGTCACAGTATTTCATGTTATGTCGGACAAAGAAATGACATTGAATACGTCAAAAAATAAAGACAAATTTTAATATAATACAAACTTAAAAATAAGAAGTCAAGATAACAATAGCAATACAGAACTAAGGGAGTATCACCGTTAAGGATCGTTTGAAAAATAACATGCAAGCAAACTAGTCAATTGTTTATAATAAATAAAATAACAAGTCAAAACATCAGAAAATAAGCAACAATACATATTCAATTATAATATTTATATATTTTATGTAATTATAACATGAGGTCCACTCTTTGACTAAGTATACTGGATTTTCCAATAAATGGTTCGTGGGATGCTTCCTTTTTAAATCCGGAGGGCAGACGTTTATAAAAGGTGGAACCAATCACGCACGGGTTCTTCCCGTAAGGAGTTAAGTAAAAACTAATTTACCTTCCTGGGACGTCCAGGCCCTCTCCTTTTCGGTGGCATTGGAAGAGGCGAGGGAGAACGATTCTGAAAACGAAAAAAATACAACGTGAATATCACTGAAAGAATAAATTTGGGCCATGTGAAAGTAGTGATATTTTCCAAGTTTCTTATTTGTTTTAAATTCCACGCAAAGTAATAGATCTGACTATAAACCTATTAACTATTATGATAGAACCAACATGCATTCTATCTGAAAACGTTTGAGATGTCTTATTGTGACCTGACGCAGTTACCGTCTTTCCTTTTAACGAATGAAACCTTAAAAGCAACTTACCATTCGTTTCCTCACCGGCCGGCTTCCGTCAGCCGACCTGGTAGTCATAGACAACGTAGACTTATTCGCGTTCATGCTCTCATCCATAACCTCTTCCTTTGCCAAAATCCCACTAATCCTATCCCTAAAAAAACTATCTTCCGCCATCTTAATGGCTTCAAAACACTTATGCCCTTTTAAGGCATATCTGATAATTTTCAAAACTTCAATGCGGCATAATAACCTCGTGTCATCGTCCATTTTCTTGAACAAAGGGAGCAAGGAGTTCATGAACAATTTATCATCATCGAAATGATCGTCAGGTAGTATCGAATTGGCATCGATTTTGATTTCTAACGATTGATTATTGTTGTCTATGGTGGCTTGGTTGCTTTTGTCCTGCGTCTCTGGCCTCCCTGGTCTCTCGTGTCTCTCGGCTCTTTCGTATCTCCCAGGTCTTTCCGATCTCTCTAGTTCCCGTTTGGTTTTGAGGTCGAGAGGTCTCTCCGTGGGCTCAGGTTTGATTTTGGGCATGTCTTCTGGTGGAGGATGATGAGGAGAGTTTGAGACTTCAGAAAACGACTCGTACTTGTCTTGGGAGTATCTCGGTTTCCTGGAAAAGAAACGGTTTTTGGTTTATAAGGCAGTTAAATAGCTGTCAGATGACAGGGACAAAGTGTGCCACAACACGACACGACAAGCATGTCCAGAGCTGGTTTACTCTGCTGACGGACAGAAGGATTAAAAAAAATACCAATTCCTTTTCATTTTGTATGCAGAAAACGATTGCGATTGCGTTAAGCAATAAGCGTGCAGGTGTCTTCTTCAGTGCATCTGCTTTATCTGGATCAGGCTAGAGAGGGATAGTAAAGACTATGGAAGGTACTCACTTGTTCTGCAACGCTCTCAGAAGGAAGGCCACCTGCAACTCGTACTGGGACTACTGGAAGCTACTTGACCGTGGCCCCGCCTTCCGGCCCTGCCCTAGACACGACCAGTGTAGATAGGTACTGACTTGTTCTGCAGCGCCCTCAGCAGGAAGGCCATCTGCGAGTGGTACTGGCGGCGGCGGCTGCCCGGCGTGCACTGCTCCGCCGGCAGGCACTTGCCAGCGCGGTACGCTTTCGTGTAAGAGTCGCGGATGGAGCGCCATCGCTTCTGCACCTCTTTCCCTGCGGAGGAGACGGTGGAGTCAATAAAAGAAGAAACTACAAAAGAAACATCTTAGCCTAAATAGTGCAAAATGTGGTTACAGCATTATCACCAAGTCGTTATAGGGTTGTTGGTAATTCTATAGCTCTGCCTATTACTGAAGTTGAAAATCTATAAAGAAACATTGACCAGGGAATATATTTCAGGAAAAATAAAGGAATTGCCCTTGGTTTTGTAGAAAAAAGATAAAAAATATCACAGGGTAAACATAGGTTGGTGGCAATGTTTAGTATAGTTATCTATATACTTATGTCATGTATGATGGGGCTTCTAAAGTATAAAGCCAGCAATCAGCATCAGGACTTTATTAGGTTTCCCAACATTTTATACAAATACGAAGTAGTAGGTTAGGTGTAGGTACGTCGAACATTACAAAATAATAACGTACCGATTATTTAGTTTAAAGGTGTATTGTAGATATAAATGATCGCTATCAACGACTCTTTCGATCTGTACCTATCATAAAATACGACTTTATTGTTATGTCATATTCGACCAGTTCAAATCCCGGATAAGGGAGACTATTTTTCTAAAATTCATAAATGCAGTGTTTATTGTTTTCAAAGATAAAAGTAAGTCTTCTTTGCGTAGAATTTGCCATTTCCAATATTTAAAGTAGTTCCCGTCCATGTGGCGTTCGTTTTTTCCACCATGTACATCAGTACACCCTATATACGAACACACCTTATAGGTATACGAGTACACCCAGTATACGAGTACGCCCTTTTACTCTAGTACCCGTCATTATTAGGGCTACAGATTAAGGTCTGCGTTAAGTACAGTCACAGATTAGATAATAAATAGTACAAGTTAGAGTCAGAGGCCCTACTTTGAAAATCGAAGTTCCAAGTTACGTTAGCTCTATACCTTTCTCTCGTTTTATTCTCGAATGACGAGTGACAGGGATGGAGCTAACGTGACCTCCAACTTCGATTTTCAAAGTAGAGCTTCAGTTCCTGTTATTACCGAGTGCTAGACAGTCGTTAGCTAACAACGCCCTAACAAGCATGAGAGGTTGTTACCAAACAAAGACTAATCTCAGCCAACCTGGACGATTTTATAAATGATGTTTTCTCAGTTGGCTTTTTGATGGGTACTGAAGCTAATTGAGTAGGCTAGATAAATACGAACACATCCGACAAAAAACGATGGGAAAGGATTATTCACTACATCTGTAACTATTGTTAATATACTACTATCTGGTAGGAAATACGTTTTTATGGCGTAGAGAGAAGATAAAGTGCATAAAAACCTTTTTTTTTTATACTTGTCTATTTCTATCCTATCTCTATTCTCTATACTTGTTTATTATAGGAATAGATAAGTGCCGATGGATCGAACGTATAAATAAATGCACGCGCTAAAATATGTTTTGTTCGCACTGACGGGACTACTTTAACTCGCCGCTTGGACATTCACTCGTTCGTCCGTTCGACCGTCGTTGTTGAGAAAATCACTACCCTGAACACCTTTTATATAATCCTGTTGCCAATTCTAAAGCCGCAACTGTTTCTAGAAACTACATAAGTTTTTAGAAACAGTTGCGGCTTCAAGTTGGATCATCACTAACGACTAGGATAATTTCAAGTTGGATCATCACTAACGACTAGGATAATAAGCAGAGCTCGGAAAGGGTGAGCTGTTTTGAGAGTTTGCATAACATGGACAAACAATTTAATGATAATGGTAGTCGGTGTAATTTAATAATTAATGAAATGATTTTATTTAGGCTGCCTTTCTGCTACGAGTTTTACGTCGCCGTTAAAACTAACACAAGTGAATCTACGGAATGTCGATGAGTGATTGGTCGATTTTGCAGTTCCGTGCCAGTCCATTCAAATGCGAAGACAGTTTTAATTAATATTAGAGCAAACTTCTGTAGATAATATATCCACGAAGTTATTTTTATCTTTGATATTTACTTCAAGGTCAGTGTCAATCAAGTCTCATAAATACATTCTCAATTGAAGGGGATGTTTACAATAAAAACATAACTTGTAACACCCCAAAATCGGGTTGTCACTTTTTCTCTGTCATACTTACAGTCATCCTTTCTTTTGTCTGAAAGCCTTCCGCGCTGATTCCTGGCTGAGTTTAGCGTCTACTGTTTGACGAGCGAACGAGTTTCAAGCCACATACACCTGGTAACCGGTGTTTTAGTATATCAACGTTGATCACAAACGGTCGACATAAACACTGCCGTTTTTACACTTGGATACTCGTTTTGTCTCACATAGTTCAACACGGAGCTTTAGTATCCCAGAGCTAGGTTCCTGTGCCTTATTTGGAAGTCGTATTTAACCGGTTTACACTATTATTCCTTTTATTTTCAATTGAAAACCCAGACATTGTTATCGTTTGTTAGCCGTTGTTGTCATAGTATGAAATGTCACTTTGACTTTTGACAGGAGGTTAAGGCGTTCGCACATCGGCTTGGAGACTTGTTTTGGGTGTAGTATCTTTGTATTTTTGAATTCTTATTTACTCGTTCTAGATATTTTTTTTCACTTAATTTCAGCTAAGCAAAAAGTCTTTCTTTATTGAGAGGAATCAGAGGTATTGAAGTTTTAACGTCAATGTGAGTATGGTAGGTGGCAACACCGGTAACGCCAGAGCGCGTCACTTGGTGTTTGCCGATTAAGGATGGAGATTTAATTTAGAACAGGCCTAGGTGGTTTCCTTGTTCTTGACGCTGTGTCTTACAGTCTAGATGTCTTATTTTCACCGAGAATAACTGAAGTCTTAACGTGCGTTGTCACGCGTCTGAAGGGTGAGTATTTCATTTGGAAGGGGCGCGTCGCAATTGTGTTACGTAATCGCCATGTTCTATTTCTAAAAGTGTATCGGTCTATTTCAGATGTTCTTTACGGTGTTATTGATAACACCAACTCCGCGGTCTCCGAGTATAAAAGCCAATTGCCTCTAATTTACTGCCCGAAAGGTGTTGTCTGAGGATATGTCCTTGTTTGTTCCTTTACTGAGACGTTATATTGTACGTTTTAGGGTTTCAAGGCTACCCCGGGAATTTCAAGGCTACCCCGGAAATTCCAAGGCTACCCCGGAAATTTCAAGTCTGCTCCGGAGATGTTCGGGCTAACCTATTACCTCAAGGTGGAGGTTATCTTCGGGCATGCGGTGTGCCGAGATTGCTTCGACGTGGTTGTGCACGAGGAAGTAGCCGTGCGATGACGAGTACATTTCGCGTGGGATCCTGACGCCTGCGTTCACTGATGTCGCGTGACGTTGACCTTATTTTCTTTAATTTTCTTTATTTTATTCCGCGTTTACTCTAACTTATTACACTACGTCGTCCATCCTTAGACCGCGTAGGTAGCAAGCGCCTCTTTTGTAATGTTTTCCAATCCTAGTAATGGAAAAGTACTGTACGGGTTTACTGATGCTAATCTCGTAGGTAACCCGGATCTTTCCTTACTTACTCTTTTGTAAGGTTATCAATCCTAGTAATGGAAAAGAACTGTACGGGTTTACTGATGCTAATCTCGTAGGTAACCCGGATCTTTCCTTACTTACTCTTTTGTAATGTTTATCAATCCTAGTAATGGAAAAGAACTGTACGGGTTTACTGATGCTAATCTCGTAGGTAACCCGGATCTTTCCTTACTTACTCTTTTGTAGTTGTTACCAATCTTAGTAATGGAAAAATACGTTACGGGTTTACTGATGCTAATCTCGTAGGTAACCCGAACCTTTCCTTACTTACTTTTTAGTATAATAAATATTTGCAATTACCTAGTAATGGAAAATTATGTTACGGGTTTACTGATGCTAATCTCGTAGGTAACCCGGACCTTTCCTTACTTACCCTTTGGTATAATAAATAATTGCAACTATTTCTTATGTGTGTCGAAAGGCATGGTTAATTAGAATTTAAGAACAAAAGGGAGGACGCTCTCTAATCTTATTACTCTGTGTTGTTCATTCAGAACATAGTATGGTGCAAATAATCTGAGTCTGTACTTTCTTTTTACGAAGTTAGAAATTAAAATAAACTTAATTTAAACAATTTGTCTAATTTATGAAACCACCACCATCGATCCTGTTTGTGGCCAGTCGCTCTCTCTCTCAATCTACGGCGCCCAACCCTTTAGCGATTGGCCCTCGAGCCAAGTGACCACACGACCCCAATCTCATGCTGCGGGCGAAAATCGAGTGTTACAGTGGCGTACCCAACGTATGGCTTGAAGGATCGTTGGTGTGGTTTTAGTTATCAGGTTCATAGTGAGGCAGGTCTAAGGATTGGCACATAGGTTAGGTATCTCTAACTTTAACTAGCACATTAGGAAAAATATATATAAGACGACTTGTCCGTGTGGTTTAAGTAACTTTCTTCGCCATTTTAATTTACTACTGTTTACTTTATTAAGCAATTACTATTATCTACCACTCTTGGTGTTTAAACTGTTATGCTAAGTGTCTAACTTATACACTCTGTTAAAATGGACTTGTCAATTAAAATAGAATGGCTGACAAAAGAGGAGCTTGCGCACGAACTGAGTAAATTACAAATACCTTTCTCAACATCAGACACATGCGACATCCTACGGCTGCGACTTTCACCGGTTTTCCGGATATTCTGGACGGACCAGCTCTCTCTTGGTTCCGTTCGTGTAAGGGTGACTCTTCGTGTTACGCGGACCTTTTAACTGCTCTTAAAGCAGACTTCCATGTCTGGACTTGCTGAGATTTTTGGCGTTGGTAGAATATTTGTCCCGACCGTTGGCTCTTTAAGGTATGATTTACTGGTTTGTTTGGTATATTTCGTCCGGACTGCAGGTGTTTTATTGAAGGGAAAAGATTTGTCCTGACTGTTGGCTCTTTTAAAGGATTGGATTACTGGAATGAAAGCATATTGAAGTAGAGTGAGGTAGGCTAAGTTTTAATTTTAAGTAAGCAAGGATGCGCATCCATTTAATTTTAGTTGTGCTGTCATGTTTTGTCCGTAGTATGGTAAAGCGTGTAGTTATTGGTAATTTTTCTCTTACCATAATATTTTATTAGTTTTAGGATTTCTTCCGATTACGCCATAGGCGCAATCTGTTCGAGATAAAACTTGTGAAAAGGACATTCTGGTGGTATACAGAGTGCATCCTCTTTTCCATTGTTCTAATCTCTTTATACTGGTTTCAGTTGAGATTTTCTTTTACAAGTTTAAGTTGAAACTCGTGTGTTATAGTTTCAACACTTGATTTTAAATAGTCTCACTTGAGTGTTTACTTAATTAATAGGGTTTCTACCACAGTTCTTATAAGTGGTAGTTTAATCAATACAATTAAGCCGTTTAAGAGGTTGGTAGTGTGTCACACCCCTCATTGTAGTTTCAGTTTTTTGTGCAGAGCTGTGTAATTCTCGCGGATGTTTCTCTCAGTTGAGATTGATGTGTACTTAAAGAGACACTAACTTTAGTACATACTTGATTTGGTTTAGGATCAAGAGCGTTTGTTTGGAAATTGAACCAACAAACTCTGATATAGGTTTAGAGCGTTTGGTTGGATGCAGAGCCAACAAACACTAGGAAAGTAGTTTATAAGTTTACTTTAGCAATTAGTGTAGCGTATGCGTAGTAGGTCTGAGATGGGCAACCACGTTTGCCGTTAGTGGACCCGGATCGGGCCTATGATTTAACTGGCTTCCCCTTTATGGCGAAGACCATTAGAGATAAGACTTGTTCTTTTATCTTCTTTTCGGTAGAAGAGGGTGTGTTTATGCGTAGTAGGTCTGAGACGGGCAACCACGTTTGCCGTTAGTGGACCCGGATCGGGCCTATGATTTATCTGGCTTCCCCTTTATGGCGAAGACCATTAGAGATAAGACTTGTTATTTTATTTTCTTTTCGGTAGAAGAGGGTGTGTTTATGCGTAGTAGGTCTGAGACGGGCAACCACGTTTGCCGTTAGTGGACCCGGATCGGGCCTATGATTTAACTGGCTTCCCCTTTATGGCGAAGACCATTGCACGATGTTATGTTTTCCAACCTGACTAGTTTTTTTTTTTTTTGTAAATGAGGCGCCGAGACCTGCAGTGCCGTAGGCCGCGATGCATCCCTGTCAGGCACCAGCCACGGATTGGAATGATGCTAAGGTGCTGCAGTGCCTTCGTGTCTTAAGCCGGAACACTGGATGGACTCTCCGTTCTTTGCCGTTATGGCTGTCTGTTCTTACACATGAGAATGTGTATAATAATTTTATTTCAGAATCTTAGCAATTCTGAAATAAAATTATTTTTCCCAACTGGAACCCTACTGTAACACCCCAAAATCGGGTTGTCACTTTTTCTCTGTCATACTTACAGTCATCCTTTCTTTTGTCTGAAAGCCTTCCGCGCTGATTCCTGGCTGAGTTTAGCGTCTACTGTTTGACGAGCGAACGAGTTTCAAGCCACATACACCTGGTAACCGGTGTTTTAGTATATCAACGTTGATCACAAACGGTCGACATAAACACTGCCGTTTTTACACTTGGATACTCGTTTTGTCTCACATAGTTCAACACGGAGCTTTAGTATCCCAGAGCTAGGTTCCTGTGCCTTATTTGGAAGTCGTATTTAACCGGTTTACACTATTATTCCTTTTATTTTCAATTGAAAACCCAGACATTGTTATCGTTTGTTAGCCGTTGTTGTCATAGTATGAAATGTCACTTTGACTTTTGACAGGAGGTTAAGGCGTTCGCACATCGGCTTGGAGACTTGTTTTGGGTGTAGTATCTTTGTATTTTTGAATTCTTATTTACTCGTTCTAGATATTTTTTTTCACTTAATTTCAGCTAAGCAAAAAGTCTTTCTTTATTGAGAGGAATCAGAGGTATTGAAGTTTTAACGTCAATGTGAGTATGGTAGGTGGCAACACCGGTAACGCCAGAGCGCGTCACTTGGTGTTTGCCGATTAAGGATGGAGATTTAATTTAGAACAGGCCTAGGTGGTTTCCTTGTTCTTGACGCTGTGTCTTACAGTCTAGATGTCTTATTTTCACCGAGAATAACTGAAGTCTTAACGTGCGTTGTCACGCGTCTGAAGGGTGAGTATTTCATTTGGAAGGGGCGCGTCGCAATTGTGTTACGTAATCGCCATGTTCTATTTCTAAAAGTGTATCGGTCTATTTCAGATGTTCTTTACGGTGTTATTGATAACACCAACTCCGCGGTCTCCGAGTATAAAAGCCAATTGCCTCTAATTTACTGCCCGAAAGGTAAACTTTATTCGTTAAAAGTGATGTGTTGTCTGAGGATATGTCCTTGTTTGTTCCTTTACTGAGACGTTATATTGTACGTTTTAGGGTTTCAAGGCTACCCCGGGAATTTCAAGGCTACCCCGGAAATTCCAAGGCTACCCCGGAAATTTCAAGTCTGCTCCGGAGATGTTCGGGCTAACCTATTACCTCAAGGTGGAGGTTATCTTCGGGCATGCGGTGTGCCGAGATTGCTTCGACGTGGTTGTGCACGAGGAAGTAGCCGTGCGATGACGAGTACATTTCGCGTGGGATCCTGACGCCTGCGTTCACTGATGTCGCGTGACGTTGACCTTATTTTCTTTAATTTTCTTTATTTTATTCCGCGTTTACTCTAACTTATTACACTACGTCGTCCATCCTTAGACCGCGTAGGTAGCAAGCGCCTCTTTTGTAATGTTTTCCAATCCTAGTAATGGAAAAGTACTGTACGGGTTTACTGATGCTAATCTCGTAGGTAACCCGGATCTTTCCTTACTTACTCTTTTGTAAGGTTATCAATCCTAGTAATGGAAAAGAACTGTACGGGTTTACTGATGCTAATCTCGTAGGTAACCCGGATCTTTCCTTACTTACTCTTTTGTAATGTTTATCAATCCTAGTAATGGAAAAGAACTGTACGGGTTTACTGATGCTAATCTCGTAGGTAACCCGGATCTTTCCTTACTTACTCTTTTGTAGTTGTTACCAATCTTAGTAATGGAAAAATACGTTACGGGTTTACTGATGCTAATCTCGTAGGTAACCCGAACCTTTCCTTACTTACTTTTTAGTATAATAAATATTTGCAATTACCTAGTAATGGAAAATTATGTTACGGGTTTACTGATGCTAATCTCGTAGGTAACCCGGACCTTTCCTTACTTACCCTTTGGTATAATAAATAATTGCAACTATTTCTTATGTGTGTCGAAAGGCATGGTTAATTAGAATTTAAGAACAAAAGGGAGGACGCTCTCTAATCTTATTACTCTGTGTTGTTCATTCAGAACATAGTATGGTGCAAATAATCTGAGTCTGTACTTTCTTTTTACGAAGTTAGAAATTAAAATAAACTTAATTTAAACAATTTGTCTAATTTATGAAACCACCACCATCGATCCTGTTTGTGGCCAGTCGCTCTCTCTCTCAATCTACGGCGCCCAACCCTTTAGCGATTGGCCCTCGAGCCAAGTGACCACACGACCCCAATCTCATGCTGCGGGCGAAAATCGAGTGTTACAAACTAACTAGTTTTTTTGTTGTAAATTACTTTATCGTTGATTTTGGTTTGTAAATCCAGGGCAGTTTTGTGGAACAACTTGTAACATTGATGAAGAACTTGCATTGAATAAAATAACAGGGAAAAGATGGTTCCAAATGAGTTGCGGTCAAGATCACACCAAGCCATTGAAGTGGATGCTCGCTATCTTCAAGGGTCATAACGACTATGACTGGAAGACTTCGATGACAGGACAGGATTCACCGTACAACGTCGCGTATACTTGACATTGACAAAATTACGTTAATACGTAGACGCCGTTTTTTTTTTTCGGTGGATTCGAATTAGTTTGATCATAATGAATTGTTTAGATATGTTTGCGGGTGGTAGGACCTTGTGCAGGGTCCGTCCGGATCGCTACCACCATCTTATCCATTAACCTACCGCCAAACAGCAGTGTTCGCATTGTTGTGTTCCGGTTTGGGGATAAGACAGCCGGTGAAATGACTAGCATAGAGGCATTTCATCTTAGCCTCAGGGTTGGCAACGCATTTGCAGTCTTAGGATTGCATTGCAGTCTTGTGATTGCGAATGTCTATGGGTCACAGTTTCCACTTACCATCAGGTGGCCTGTGTGCTAGTTTGTCTACTCGATGCCATAAAAAAAATAAAAAAATGTTTTAATATCAGGGTGTATGTGTTTTAATATCTACACATGACATTAATGACATAAGAATAGCTCACCCTTTCCGAGCTCCGTTAATAAGAAACCGATTCATATGGGTGACTCGAGAATCGTCCGACCTTCAACTTGACTTCGTCCGACCTCGCTATCTCATATTATATATGCTAAACCGAACGCCTCCAAGGCTAGCCAAGTCATTTTGCCGAATATTATCTAGAGGTACCATAAAGGAATTGTTAAGCACTTTAGTGAGTTGGCTTAATTTTCGAATTAAAATCATTGATCTATTCCCAAACGAAGCTCTAGGCTTGTAGGGTAAAGTCACCATTATTCACCATCACCAGTGGTCAGCCAGAGACCAGTAGTCGACCTTATATGAGTGCGCAGGGTGGGAAATATATCTTTCGTAAATCAAATCAAATCATATTTATTTGCTAGAACACAGTATTACATACAGCAGATGTTCAAGAATTAATAATCCATTGTGTTCAGCCTGCATGCAAGCGTGCAAATATTAGTAGAGTCTAAAAAAAAAATATTTATTTAAATCTAAAATACAATCATCAATTACAAATAAAAACTTACAAATTATAATTCAATAAATATTAACATTCATAAATAACATTCAGTAAAAACACAATCATTAATCATTAGAACTAAAATAGTCAAATTTCCTTAGTATCTATTTAGGTCACTATAATTCATAAATTCATTTATATTATAAAAACATTTGTGTAAAAGCCATTTTGTCAGTTTGGATTTAAAAATACTTCCCGATAATAATTTTAGGTCATGAGGCAAGCTGTTGTATAGCGTTATACACATATTAAAATCATTTTTTTTATATATGTATTTATGACAGGGAGGCCTATATAGTTGGGACTTCAAACGTGCTCGTAGCTGCCTTTGCGTGACCTCACCACGTGTTTTAAATAACTGAGGACGGGAATTAACAAATATACTCTTCCCAATATACTCTTCTCTTCACGTACTCTTCCCACTTATACAAAGTATAGGCAGAGGCCGACTACAGGTTTCTGGTTGACCACGTGTGACTTTACCCTACTATGGGTACTACATAACAAGAAATAAAAAAGGTATAACAACAGAAAATATATAAGACACAGACACTTGCTTATCACACAAATATTTGCCCGTACCGTGACTATAGTCACTATTAGGCATTTAAAAAAATGTAAACAAAACAACCACGTGATATAGTTCATCAGCCAATAGAAGTAGACAGTGTTCTGCTTCTATTGGCTGCCGTCAAAGTAGTCGTACGTCAAAGTTCGATAAAACAGTTTTGATTGGTTGTTTAACAAAGTCACGTGATTTGGAATGTTTACATTTTTTTAAATACCTAAAAGTATAGACTATAGAACCCGGAACCGCTAGGTTCGTTGTTAGTTACCCTACCAACTAGTTAAGCCAACGCAGCGTGAGGTCACATGAAGTAGTTATTCAATTACATGCCTTACGTTGTCACGTGCGCCATAAGAGCAGCTATCATAAGTGACTAGTGAACTTACTAAGGCTTGTCCACGTAAAAAAGTATTCTTTTATACGTGTAAGAATCTAAAATACATACATTTTTCCTTAAAAGTTGTGAAAACCTACATAATGCCAGTTAAGGCTTAGACCTAAAATGATTGCATACAAATGTGTGTACTTCTGCCATGATTTAAAACAATTTATGACCTCCACACGGTAATTGAAAGTCTGAAAAGACATTCGTGGAACATTATAGCGTCAATAATCTATTTGAGTAAAGAAAAAAAAAGAAGCTCTGTGACCCAAACGTGAAAAATACAAAATCTAAGACTAAAATCCATAGTTTTCGAAAGTTACCCCAAAAATGGATAGCATCTGATATTAAATATCCATAACAGCACTCAAAACGAAAGGTGAAGAGTCCGTCTATAGTTAATTTATTTAAAAAATGTAATTTCATGTTGAAGTCCTTAGTTATATCACAGTGGCAACTTTTTTTCGTGGACAAGCCTTATTATACTCATCTTTTAGTATAAAACAAAGCATTTCCGCATCAGTCTGTCTGTCTGTATATCAGCTAACTCCTAAACCACGCAACGGATTTCGATGCGATTTTTACAATCAGATATTATTTAACAGAAGGTTTTAATGTATAATAAGTTCTCGTTTATGTACGTGTGCAGCAAGGGCTGGTTGCTTGTGGAAATTAAAGTTGCCTTTACCTCTTTATAAATCGCGAATAAATTAGTAAACACATTTTAATAAGCTTCTCCGTGCCTTAGGTCAGTTCCCTACCTCAAACAAAGACGTGTTTGAAATTAGCCATTTGACAAAAATGAAACCTTAATTAAGGTCACGGACGTTAATCGATGAACCACTATAGGACCTTTTCGCATAAAACCAACGATTAATTGCCATATAATTTCTATCTCGTCACTTGACTTCTTCATTATGAGAAGGTTCTATGGTGGATCAACGTGTAAAGTCCTTGAGTATTATAATAAGTCTATATTTAAATCTAATCCAATTAAAATACCGACCTAAACTAAAGAGGACACGACTACAATTGAAAATAGATTGAATCAAAACAGTTCCAACTCCCGTGTCGCATGCGTCAGTACATTACCTTTACCATGAGTCACAATTACTGTATCCGCTATAGCGAGTTGAACGTTCTGTCCCTCACAGTATTCTTATAGAGTGCAAGGGACAGAGCATTCGACTCGATAGCGAGTGCGATAATTGTAACTCGTGGTAAGGGAACGCTCGTAACCGCGTACGTTACGTAAGCAGGTGTACGATATCTTTCTTATCACATATTAGTTATTATTTGCTTGTGATAACGTTGTCAGCTGGTTATTTAGACGAGTAATAGGGGTTTTAGGGGAATTCGTGATAGTAATACGTTAAAAAAAAGTATTTCTAATAACACACTTCATTGCCGATTAGCTCGATGGTTATACCATGACTGCCTTCCTTGGAAAAAGGACGTATGTCTCATAGAACCGCACATGTATTAGTGACCTTATTTCTTAAGAGAGTGGGTTAAATTAGGTTCGTCTATCAAATTACACATGCGTCCTTATTATTTAGCAGGGCAGATAAGAAATTAAGGAGTTCCTATGGCCACCTTCCGTCTCCATCATCGTACCAGCTCTATGGTACCATATTATTGTATTGTCCTCAAAATTTCAACTATATCCAATAATTAGAAGTAGTTTAAAATCGACTTGGATTACATTGATAGTTACAAGTGTAGCTAATGTAAAGTGTGTCACTGTTAAACACTGAAGTTCTTGTCTCTAATAACCAAGTAAATTTTTACCTGTCTAACGAGTATTAAACTACAATTAATTTGGAATTTTATTATTGCTATTGTACTGATGTACAGAATATTTAAATGCAAACAGGGTAGTGATTCTCTGAACAACGACGGTCGGACGGACGAACGAGTGAATGTCCAAGCGCGGCGAGTGTAAGTAGTCCCGTCAGTGCGAACAAAACATATTTTTGCGCGTGCATTTTCAACTTTCTGCCAATGGATCGAACGTATAAGGCTGCTTAATTGAAAATGCACGCGCTAAAATGTGTTTTGTTCGCTCTGACGGAACTAAACTCGCGCCGCTGCGATTTCGCTCGTTAGTCCGCCTGTCCATTGTTTTTGAGAGAATAACACCCCAGGATTTTAGTGCAACCGACATTGTTAGCTCACAGTACCGGATTAAGCAACCGCGGGGCCCATAGCAAATTGTATAAAGAGACCATTGGTTTGTTTAAGGTTATTCCTAAGTTTAGGGTGCTAAATAAAATAGAACCGGGTAGAAATATATCGCTCATTGAATACAAAAGGGACACATTCCAAAATAATTTGCTCATGCATTAAAAATCTTATACCAACAGCTTCTAATTTTAAAATGCAACACTGACTCATTTTGAAATGTGTCCCTTTTGTATTCAATGAACGATATATCAGGGAGTCGTGGGTGCGCGGGACCTCCCAATGCGAGGGGCTGTAGCATTTGCTACTCTTGCTATAGGTACGTGTCTACTCCGCCACTGTTAGCTCATTGTCTTATTATTAATTAAATGTAAAACAGAAAAAAATATACGGCTACTAATCTTTTATACAGCGCAAACTAGAGAATAATCAGAAATCACTTTATCAGACTCGGTGTTTGATACCGATTTCAAAGCAATATTAGTTGCACGAAAAAAATGTATTTTTTGTTGATAATTTAATTATAAAAAGACAATAATTTAGTAAATCATGGTTACCCAGGTCAGTGGCCTATGTTGCTAATTGGGTGAATCAACTTTTAAGGTAGGTACTCCTTTTCTTTTGCGATAAAACTTTCCCCGTGACTTAAGGTTAAAATTAATGTATGAATATTAAAATCAGACCACCAAATTCACAGACTTTTAGACTTTTAGGTACTCGTTAAATAACCCAAATATTTTTAAATCTACGAAAAAACCTGGTATTTCAGGGGAAAATACACATTTTTCATACAAAACCTAGGGACAACATACCTTGTACAGTCGACGCCATAAATATGTTTTCATTTTAGTACCTTGTCTATTTAGCGATTTTAGCGTCATGTTTAAACTGCCATTTGCAATTGTCATAGCGGGTAAAGTGACGAGGTACTAAAGTGTAAACATATTTATGGCGTCGACTGTACCTGTTAAAACATTTGCCTGCACCGTATACAGTGTGTAAATGGTATACGGGCGTTCCTTTTAACTGTGGTTAGTATAACCCCTACTGAGCACATTTAGGCAGCTTTTGTTAAAATTAAATTAAAAAAAAAAAAACCATACAAAATAATTTAACACGCAATGTATAACGAAAAATGCAATTAATTAAACATTACATACTTACCTGACAGATGGACTTCGATGTACATTGCGGGTCGATAGTATGTTCAAAAATTAATAACGGTGTATACGTTAGCGTAATCAAAATAATTATTTCTGTTAATGATTAGTAGAGTCTTAATCTATGTCCAGTTTTAATAAACGCCCGTATACCATTTACACACTGTATATATTTTCCACTTTGGAACGACTTGATACTTATATCGTTTGACTAGTCAAAAAGTACACAAAGGAGCTGTTATAAATTAAATATTACTTAAATCATTTTCTCAATTAAAAGTAAACTACACAGATGAAAAACAAAACCATTACGTCAAGTTTCCTAGCCAAACACAAAATATAATTAGAAACCGTTGAAGCTATTTGTTAGCGTTGCGCGAATACGACGCATTGCAGACTGTTAAAAATGTATATTACACAGTATTTTTTACCTCATTTTAATTGTTATTTACTTGCAATAATACCCATCGATGAATCATCCACCATCATTTATACTAGTTTTTATTTAAAATCTTACTTCGTATGTCTGTCATTGGTTCTAAAAAGGTATGAAATGAGATGCAATTTTACCGGCAAAAAATTATAATTGGTGTCATTTTTTTTTAAGATTAAAAAAAAACATGGCTAGGGTCCACCCTATCGAAATAATGTGAAATATCTCGCCTCATATGAGCTCTATTGAGATGAAATAAACAGTAAGTATTTTAATCCCAGAGCGTTTTCTGTGACATACAAATAATAACAAAATAGGCCAAACAAAAAAAACAGGTTTTTCTTAATTTTTTTTTATTTCTGATGATTTCTAAACTGTAAAAAAAATGCGTGAATATCAACAATCCCAGCATTACAGAGCCATTTAAGTCTATGCTACTGGATAGAACCATAGATATCGTCGGTGAAACTGCAAAACCGCGTAAGTAACATTTTTAAAAAGGAGCAAAATGCAGCTTTTCAATAAGGCAGTAAGGTTTATTTTGCTCTATCATAAATTTGTTACTTACGTGGTTTTGCAGTGTCACCGACGATATTGCCTTTATCATGTTATGGTATAGTTTTCAACTCGGCCACCATGCCATTTTAATAAGAGCTACCGTAGTTGACAATACGATAACAAATCACAAGCAATATGGTTTCACCGAGTAGAATAGAGCCGCTGACTATATAACTAACTATTATCATTCATGTCACTGATGTAACTTTAAAATACCTTATCGTAGACATCGTTGCCAGAAATGATTTCGAAACGCGTCCCACGTTAAACCTTGATAATCTCCACTGGAACACCTACAAGCAAATACGATTGCCTAATAATACCGCATTGTTTTAAAAAAACACGTGTTTTGAAGTTTTTAGGGTTCCGTACCCGCATTAGGTCAAACCGGACCCTTAAAGCTATACCTTTTGAACTGCGCGAGATAGGTCCTGGGTAGTGATTCTGTAAACAACGCCAGTCGTGCGGACTGTCGAGTGATATCCAAGCGGCGAGATTAAATAGTCCCGTCAGTGCGAACAAAACACATTGTAGCGCGTGCATTTTCAATTTAGCAGCACGATGGGTCGAACGTATAAGGCTGCTTAATTGAAAATGCACGCGCTACAATGTGTTTTGTTCGCACTGACGGGACTACTTAATCTCGCCGCTTGGATATCACTCGACAGTCCGCAAGTCCGCACGACCGGCGTTGTTTACAGAATCACTACCCTGGTTTGTTTTCCAGAATATACCTATATCTACACTAATATTAAAAAGAGGAAAGATTTGTGTTTTTGTATGTTTGAAACGAATAAACTCAATAACTACAAGACCAATTACAAAAATTCTTCCACCATTAGAATGCTAAATTCTCCCTGCGAGTAACATAGGCTTTGTTTTATTATTCTGCGCGGACGGAGTCGCGGGGAACAGCTAGTTACATATAATTATAATATTACGGCATATTTCCTAACAAAAAAAACAAGAAACGCTTATTTCAACTTTTTTTTTTTATATTAATGGCTTTTACTCCTGTTAAGGTGTATTTCGCCAATGTCAAGTTATTTATAGACACTCCCATGGACCTATTAGAGCAATAAGTCCGTGGATATCACACGCGAAGACAATTGTTCGGGAGAATTTTCTCCAATGGACTAAACAGAAGCACATGGGGTTAGCTCCACGCGCTTCTGTCAAGTCCTTTTATTTTAATGTCTAGTAAAACTGTACAACAAACGTCAAATTTGACATGACTAGGTTAGTACAAAACCTTAAAGAAAAACAACAAATAGTAAAAACCGGTCAAATGTGACACGGAATGCCTCTATGCTAGTAATATCACTGGTTGTCTTATCCCCGGACACCGGAACACAACAATGCGAACGCTGCTTGACGGTAGACTAAAGGTCGTGGTGGTAGCGATCCCGGTGACCTAGCACAAGATCCTACCACTACTAAAATATCTGTTACTCTCTGGGTAGTGATTCTGTAAACAACGCCGGTCGTGCGGACTGTCGAGTGATACCAAGCGGCGAGATTAAGTAGTCCCGTCAGTGCGAACAAAACACATTGTAGCGCGTGCATTTTCAATTAAGCAGCCTTATACGTTCGACCTATCGTGCTGCTAAATTGAAAATGCACGCGCTACAATGTGTTTTGTTCGCACTGAAATGACGGGACTACTTAATCTCGCCGCTTGGTATCACTCGACAGTCCGCACGACCGGCGTTGTTTACAGAATCACTACCATGATTGTCTCCCACGTATAGTTGTTAACGAGAGGGCAAGCAAATATGATTAAATAAAACAATTTACTCAATTAGAACTTGAGTCACAAGTGTCACAACGTAACGTCCAAGTTATCACGTTAAATCATGATTAATTACATAAACTGTCTTATCTTCGTTACAGAGGGTTATAAATATGGCAAAACGCGAGAGTTACTTAAAACTTTACATATGAACACGGTTTGTTAGATGACTTTCCCAAGAGCATTTTTTCTTTCGAAACTAATTTACTTTTCGCGTTTTTTCCCGAAGGTATTATCAGACATCTTTTTCCAAGGAGTTTATTTTCACAGTCGTGTTTTTTCCCCTTGCGAATTTTATCCAATCGCTGGTTTTCCCATTATTATTTTTAATTTCTTGTTTTTCCTATTCCAAAAATCAAATCGACAGAGTCGATTGCGGAGCTCCTATTTCAGGGTTGTTGGCCCTCCGGGCCTTCTGCAAAACTAACATAACCTTAAAACAGCTACATTACGATGGAATTACTTCTGGGGACAGTAAAATTATTAATGGGAAAAAATGCGAAAGGAAATATCGCTTCACAGGAATAATGATTTCGTGAAAATTATCTAACAAGTCATGAACGCGCTGAAATATCACTAATTTACCGCTACTAGGTACTTCATTTTGCAAACATTTATGTCACCGCGCTGGGCGGGGCCGGAAACATAGCTAAAACTGTATTACCCGATAAAAATAATCGTAGGATATATCGTTCATTGAATACAAAACAGACACATTCCAAAATGAGTCAGTGTTGCATTTTAAAATTTGAATCTATTCATATAAGATTTTTAATGCAAGAGCAAATTATTTTGTAATGTGTCCGTTTTGTATTCAATGAGCGATATATAAGTCGAACATTAAAGTGTAAAATATAGTGACATTAGTGACGTAGGTATGACTTGACGCAAATACTTTTCCAATTATATATATCGATAACTAGCGACCCGCCCTCGCTTCCTTTCGGTTTATGTGAGTTTTCTGTAACACCTGTACATACTCCAGTATTTCGTACATTGAATACAAAACGTACACAATCCGAAATGAGTCGGTGTTGCACTTCAAAATTAGAAGCTGTTGGAATACGATTTTTAATGGCAGAGCAAATTATTTTGGAACTAGCGACTCGCCCTCGCTTCGCTTCGGTTTATTTGAGTTTTCTATAACACACGTACATAAAACAAAATTTATTATACATAAAAACCTTCCTCTTGAATCACTCTATCTACTAAAAAAAACCGCATCAAAATCCGTTGCGTAGTTTTAAAGATCTAAGCATACATAGGGACAGACAGCAGGAAGCGACTTTGTTTTATACTATGTAGTGATGTGTCCGTTTTGTATTCAATGAGCGATTTATTATAGATAAAAACCTTCCTCTTGAATCACTGTATTGCTAAAAACTGCATTTAAATCCGTTTGGTAGTTTGAAAGATCTAAGCGGACATACAGAGGAACAGACACAGCGGGAAGCGACTTTGTTTTACACTATTTGCATTTTTGATAGATATTCCCCGGTGGTATTATTTTGTTTCTCTAAATCGCTTTTATGATAAAAAAAAGATAAAAGATGTTTATTCAGTAAGTAGGCCGCACGGGCACTTTTACACGTAAAAATCTACGATCGCTTCGCAAGAGACCTCTGCTGAGAAGAAACGCCGCAAGAAACTCAACAGTTAGTCGTTTTTTAAATATAAAATTATAAAACTTAACCTAGCATTATATAAAATAATGAATCTAACATACGATAAGAAATAAATGTATTCACGCGTAGTGGAGCAGGAAAATGTGTCTAATCTCTGAATTTTCTCCAGAACTAATTAGTAGTAAGTAATAGAAAAATAATTATGAAAATTGTACTATGTATTTAACTAGTGTGGTGTGGTACACTATAGTGTGGTTGACAACGAAGTATTGTAACATTATTTATTTATAACGAAAGCGCAAGAAGTGTCAAATAACATAATGAATAATTGAATCAGTGAACGTGACCGAGTGACGGGGTTCTTGTAACGTTATCCCTTGTTATGGCAACGGTAGCGTATGCAATGCAAGAGGACAACTGATGGATATTATTTCCTTTATTTTGCTGACGCAAATAACCTAACTTATGGTTTGCTAGCAGTCGCTAGCGACTCCGCGTACATTTTATCGCTATTCCCTTGGGATTGTCGAATTTTCCCTTCCCCGGGGTATCTTGATATCAAATTCCACAAAAATCGGTTTAGCAGTTTAGGCGTGATAGCGTAACAAACAGACAGATATTTACTTTCATATTTATAATCTACTAGCTTCTGTCTGCGACTTCGTTATTCCGTCGGATTTTTAAACTTTTCCGAGATAAAAAGAAGCCTTTATGTGTTAATGGTATAGGGCGGTTATCACACCGATGCGGATCCGCATGCCGCTGCGGTGTGTGAGCGAGACATCGCCTATACACGTCCGTAACGCTGTCTCGCTCACACACCGGAGCGGCGTGCGGAACCGCATCCAATGTGACGACCGCCCAGCTATCGCCATTTGAAATTTCATCAAAATCCGTACAGCCATTGCAACGTGCAGGAGTAACAAACTAACACACACACACAAACTTTCGCATTTATAAAATTTATACTACGTCTATAAGTACAAATATAATAATTGTGAAAGTAACTCTTGTGTGTCTGTTACGCTTTCACGGCTAAACCGCTAATACGATTTCGATGAGATTTAGCATGTAGATAGCTTAAACCCCGAAGAAGAACATAGGGTAATTTTACCCGCTACAAACGACCTACGCGGATCGAGTCGCGAGGCAACAGTTAGAGTATTAAACAATTAAATAATAAATGAATATGGATAAAGCCAGCGGTATTATCCCCGATAATCTATAAATTTAAAAGTCTTAAGTGATTAACTGACATATTAGTCTTTAAATTTAGAGGATATTTCTTGGGTATCTTAGAGGTTGACGACGCGATAGCCTAGTTGGTAGTGACCCTGCCTACGAAGCGAGTGGTCCTGGGTTCAAATCCCGGTAAGGGCAGATATTTGTGTGATGAGTGCAAATATTTGTTCCTGAGTCATGGATGTTTTCTATATATTTAAGTATATATTTCTCTATATAAGTATTTATATCGTTGTCTAGTACCCATAGTACAAGCCTAGAGCTTAGTTTGGGACTAGGTCAATTTATTGGTGTGACATAGTCCCCTGATATTTATTATTTATTTATTATTATAGAGGTGCACTAAGAAATAATTTACCGAAAACCAACCCCCAACAGGAAGAAATAGGGAGTATCAGGAAACGAATTCTACTCGTACAAAGTAGCAGGCGTCTGCTAGTGATATAAATGTATATTTGTGTGATGAGTTATACAAAAGCATCTGCATACCTAACCTGCCGAGTCTCCAGGTTTTCGCTCGAGGACATAATTACCAAATATAAAATGCACCCTATAGTTAAGACGACAAGGTTGCAATTACAATGTTACAAAAATAAGTATTACGTGGATATACTTTAACGTGTTTTTACGCTAAGTAGTTTATGCTGTACGTTGTCTGTCTGTCAGTCAGTCGGTTAGTGACGGAACAGTTTCATGAGCACAGTCGGCCAATAATGTTGCCTACTCACCAGCGTACAGTTGAAGTTCATTTGCACGTTATGTTCATTAACAAGTTCGATTTTCCCTTGCAATAATATTATGACAGTGACCAAGTGTCAACCTTAGCGATAATTAGACCTCACGGAAACTTTTGTCAAAACTGGTAGAGATAACAAAATTAATGAAATGAAATAATTTATACGGTAAATTGCCGACATCACAACGGCTAGCGCAAGTTTTCCGCGACTTGTTTGTCTCTTTCTAATTTGTCTGTAACAATAGAGACGCCTTGAGCGACAAACGAGAAAATAAAAGACGTACCTACTACGTGGTACTACATATTGTCGGTGAAACTGCTAAACCGCGTAAGTAGCATTTTAAACGAGGAGCAAAGTGCACCTTCTTTCTAAGACGTTAAGGTTTATTTTGCTCTACAATAAATTTGTTGGTTACGCGGTTCTGCAGTATCACCGACGAATATGCTTACCGCTCAGAATCCACCAACGCTTCGGACAAGACCATGATTGCAGAGAAGAAGCGCCGCAAGGAACTCTAGCAGGTCATTTTTTCAATCGTTAGAAACCTTATAAGCATTTAAAAGATAAAAACCCCCATATAATGAAGGAGCTGTTATCTCTTAAATGGCTCAACTGATTATGATGAAACCCAGCTAAGACTACTCCGATTAAGTTGGCTTTTCTAAAAAAAAAACTTTCACATCGGTCCAACCGTTTGGGAGCTACGATGTCACAGACTGACACACAGACACACACATACACAGTAACATTGATACACGCGTTACATTTATAACACTTATCTTTATTGTGGTGGTAAATAGTAAGTAACATTATAAGGTTACATAAAAAACACAACAATTAAAATTTCTGCTGAAGCATTAACTAGTGTGTCAGTTCAGTACGAATGTATAAAACAAAAAATATTCACCTACACATTAATATGTTAAAAACCTGCTGAGTCTAGATTGCAATTAAATTGATGTTATTCTTTTTTTTTCTATACTTAGCACAATAATCAACAATTATCCTCATTTAAATTTATGTTGGACGCAGCGTGTGCGTCACGATTGGTTATGGTTTTTAGTTGTTGGTGCGTTAATAGAGTCCCAACTAAGACTCAATTTGAATAGTATAAAAGTGCCTGTACATATTTTCAAAAACGTATCGGCTTTTAAGTACATTTAGTAAGCGACAAATCTCACACAAAAATTACAAAACGTTTTAGAACCGAATTAACTTGTAGTTTTCGTAACTCGCCAACAGATGGCGTTATACCTAAAACATTGCTACAGAGGTATTCACCGAAAAGTGTCATAGATGGCGCAAGCCTCACAACTAGGGAAACTTGAAATAAAATGAAAGTTTAAGCAACAAAAGAGTTTTTTGTTGGATTATTGTTAAGCCATTTGAAATGGTTTCATTTGATACTTGTAAGTAAATAAATGGCGTGTTGTTACATAAGTTGCATGTCACAGCACTTTTACAACCAGTGGTTTTATATTTAAGTCGAGTACCTATTATGACCTTTTCCTAACGCTGTCTAATTTATAAACCATAGAGGTAGGAAAGCTTAGAGGGAGTATAAAAACGGCTAATAGAATATTACTCTTCGCACCTGTTACAAATGCCCTACGTTAAGAAGACTCACCTATAAATTACCGCTTTCGATTGAATTTCAAAAGCGTAGTTGCCACTTTTTGGGTGTGTCAGTGTGTGACTCTGCTCTGCATTAGTGTGCGTAAGTTTGCAGTCAGTGATGTGCGGTTTATCAATAGCCAATAGGCTACAAGTTGTGTTGTACACAGAAGAAAAAGGTGGTAGTTACGCTTGACATTTGGCTACACGGAATCTATGTTATAAACCACATTAACACACTTATTAAAGACTCTCTCACATAAACAAAGATATCAGCCGCTATCATCTATAGTAATATTATAAAGCTGAAGAGTTTGTTTGTTTGTTATAATGTTTCAGTGTCAGATGGCCCATTTATCGAGGAAGGCTATATAGGCTATATATCATACTCACATAAAACGAAGCGAAGTTAGTTTTAGATACTTCTTTTCAGGTTATTGTACGCAGTAAACTTACTAATATATTAAATAAATAAATATAGTAGATTGTTCAACAAGGGACTAAAACAAGCCATAAAGATACGAGATGTTTAGCCACGCGAGCTGAGCGATGAAACTGAGGCTATAGTTACATCGTTCTTTTTAAATATTTCACAGCTATCATTTTGAGGTTCTAGTTACTTGAAAGCGTATTCAGCTGTTTTTGAGCTCTATGTAAGATTGATGGCGTCTACGTACCCTTACCATGAGTTACAATTACCGTATTCGCTAGCGAGTCGAATGCTCTGTCCCTCGCACTGTACAAGAATACGAGGGCTGCCTTTTAAGTTGTGTCGTTTGGAAAATCTAAAGACAATTTAAGTGTTAAATGGTATTTATTGTTTTTCAAAGTAATCACCGTGACATGTAATACACTTTTTCATTCGATCGAACCAGTTTTCGAAACACTTATTCCAGTCCGAAGTCGGGGTCTCCGAAATGGCCGTTTTGTATGCCTCAACGGCTTCTTCAGGCATCTGGTACCGTTGACCACGAAGTCGTTGCTTGATTTTTGGAAAAGTAAAAAAATCGTTAGGGCTTAAGTCTGGACTGTACGGCGGGTGTTCCAGAATTTCGACGTTTTGCTCTTTTAAAAACGCAATTGTTTGCCGGGCTGTGTGCGAGCTCGCATTATCGTGGTGCAGTCTTATACGACGTCTTGGGTTATTTTTTCGAAACTCGCCGATGACTTCTGGTAAACAGACAGTGGTATACCAGTCAGTATTAACCGTTTTACGATCCTCGAGCACGATGGTGGCAACGTGGCCACTTTTCGCCACAAACGTGGCGACCATTTTTTTCGAAGTGCTCCGTGAGCGTATTACTTTGGTTGGTTTTGGCTCATCTTGGAACACCCAAACAGTCGACTGCTGTTTAGAATCGGGATCGTAGGCATATATCCAAGATTCGTCACCACTGATAATGTCGTAAACGTGTTTCGAGTTTCCTTGGTTGAATTGCCGCAGAGTTTTACGACACCATCGAACGCGAGCCGTTTTTTGGTCTTCACTGAGTAAATGTGGTATCCAGCGTGAGATCAACTTTTTTAGGCCTAAGTGATCATGCAAAATACTGTGAACACTGGTCCCTGAAATACTTAAGGAAGCTTCTATCTCACGGTATGTCGCATGGCGATCTTCGACGATCAGTTGCCGTACAGCATCAATGTTCTCCTGGGTTACGGCTGTTTTTGGTCGACCTTCACGATGTCTATCACCAAGACTAGAGCAACCACGTTGAAATTCTAAATACCAGCGTTCCACAGTCCGGAGGCATGGTGCTTTATCATTGAAAACCGTAGTCAACTCTTCGAAGCACTGAAGTCGCGTTAAGCCCCTTTTGAAGTTGTAAAAAATTATCGCACGTAAATTTTCCTTCGAAATTTCCATTTTCACAACTGACTTGTCAACTTTGAACGAACGCTGTACTAAAACGGTTGGGCCGATTTCGAGTCATTCTTTTGTTTTCGAATTCTAAATTCAAATATTTTAAGATGACACTAGTTCTTTTTTATGCAATCACGGGAGGTTTGCAAACGACAGAACTTAAAAGGCAGCCCTCGTACTGTATTCGCATTTCGCACAGAGTATTCGCCTCTCTACAGAGTACGGTAATTGTAACTCATGGTAGTCATGGTACACAGTATTCTAATAGAGTGCGAAGCACAGAGCATTCGACTCGCTAGCGTGTACGGTAATTGTAACTCATGGTAATCATGGTACACAGTATTCTAATAGAGTGCGAGGCACAGAGCATTCGACTCGCTAGCGAGTACGGTAATTGTAACTCATGGTAAGGGTACAGTTCCGTACCACTGTATTTAGTCTGCGCACGAGTTCTAACCTTGACGGCACAATGTACCCGGCGAACGCGTCCATTCCTCTCTGATGCCGTTTTATTAACACTAATAGTGCTAATTATATAAATAAATGCTCGTTATTATTTCAATTGATTTATCAACCTGTGAAATCAAGCTGAGACAAATTTAATCACTACATAGTATAAAACAAAGTCGCTTCCCGCTGTCTGTCCCTATGTATGCTTAGATCTTTAAAACTACGCAACGGATTTTGATGCGGTTTTTTTTAGTAGATAGAGTGATTCAAGAGGAAGGTTTTTATGTATAATAAATTTTGTTTTATGTACGTGTGTTATAGAAAACTCAAAGAAACCGAAGCGAAGCGAGGGCGGGTCGCTAGTAAATAAATAAAAGACAGTTAAACTTTCATAAATATGTAAACACGCAAGGAAATAAGGCTGTATATATATTTCTGCGCTTCTATTCTATGCGGTAAAATCCAAATCGTATTTGACCTGTTATGGAATTGTTTTTAACTCGGACACCGTTACTGTCAAGGAAATAAGAGCTGTCAAAACGTTGACAATACGATAACAAGTCAAAGACGATATGGTTTGTACCGTCTTGAATAGAGGCCTTGGTAATGTACCTATACATATCTATTATGCCGACTGTATCTATATGTGTTTTGACACTACAGGTCCTTCCTTACTTAGTGCTTAGTAAGAATAAATGTCATGGGACAATCTCACACGAATTGACCTAGTCCTACTGTCTATGAGTCTCTATTGAATGCCATAATTATTTTTATTCATAATGTGTTTTGAGTCATAATTTTCGCAAGTCATAATACATTTTCTCAGGACACGGTAATTTTTTTGGGATTTTTATAAAACTAACCTAACTAATCTACAACGTTTATTAAAAACTGTAACTTCAGCCTGTAAGAAGTTATGACAAAAAAAAGTATGACTAACAATACATTATGACCAACGATATGTCGCTCATTGAATACAAAACGGACACATTCCAAAATAATTTGCTCTTCCATTAAAAATCGTATTGCAACCGCTTCTAACTTTAAAATGCAACACTGACTCATTTCGGATTGTGACCGTTTTGTATTCAATGAACGATATATGGCAGTCAAAGGGATCCGGTTGTCTATAGGCACTAGACGATAAAAAAACATCCAATACTCAGAACAAAATACTCAGCTATAAAGCGGACGCTGCAAGATGGACGACGACGGGTAACTCTCACCATTTGTTTTTTCTGAATATTAATTTGACCGAGTTTTAGGCTGAAGCTTTATTAAACAAATCATTTAATTGCTATAACTAGGTTAGATTAGGGTAACGCTGACAGCTGTGTAATTTCTAATTGGTCAGCAAAAAAAAGTTAGTTATATGAGCATAATCAAAAAGTAGTCTAAGAAACATTTTTTGTTCTGAATTACGAAAATTCGGTACTTATTTCTATATTTAGTTTATTTTATCAGCCTATATACATACGTACAGTCAACCAATTTGATTTCTGGACTATGACTATGAGACTATGTTAAAGTGACGTTGTCAACCAAAACGTAAGAGACTCCCTATGATTTGGTTTACAACGTCACGTTGACAAAGTCCATAGTGGCCTAGGAATCAAATTGGTTGACTGTACTCCTTTGTGGTGCTCTAGAAACAAAACGCGTGGACCGATTTTGATGATTTGTATGTCAATCGATTTGTCTTAATCTTGTGAGTGTCACTAAACATATGACAGTAATCAAAATTCAATATGGCGGCACCCAGACACCATATTGCGAAAAACAATAAGAATTTGACGTGGTATCATTAAATAGGTATTTATATACACGCTAAAATGTGTTTTGTTTGCTCTGACGGGACTACGTAAACTCGCCGCTGCGATATTCACTCGTTCGTTCGACCTACCGCGTTTTTAAGAGAATCAATCAATCAATCAATCATTTATTTGTGTTTACAGGTCATTACAAAAGATGGTAAAAATATGTATATTATCACAGTAAATTGCCGGTAGGCACACCCCTTATTCCAGTTTGGTCGCATGCAACCTAAGAGCTACACGTGGAATGCCCACCCTTTTCTTTGTTAGGTCCTTGATATTTTCTATTATATTTAAAATAAATAAGATGATTGTCTATCAAACATGTTTGACAATACCTTACTTGGAGCTTCTATAAAAAAAAGACAATAGCCATTATAACCTCAAAGCAAAATCTTTAGAATGTTATCACGAGACAACGTGAGCGTGTAAAGTTACGCACTCATAATCTCCTGACAATGGAACGGAGTGACATATTTCTAAGACAATGCACTGAGTTACGGAGACAACGCTTTTAACTTTAATTCTACATATTAAACCTGGGTTTTTTGGATTCCGTACAAAAACAATATTTTTTCTTGCAAACATAGCATTTTTTCACAAATAAAAAAAAAAACAAAATTTCTGAATCAAACCGTGCAACTTCGCATAATAGAAAATGTGGTTAAAAGTGTGAACCTAACTATCATCCGTTAAAACCCCTACACCCGACTGCCATATGACAGAAACGACTAAATTCTGTTCCTATTCATTCGGCCACTCATATAAACAAATCAATTTACTATTATTACTCCATTTTCGCGTACTTTTGAAGGTTGCGCATGGCCATATTATTTATTTATACACTTAATCATTGTCTTCATGTTTATTTCGTGGTAGTGATCTCCAATTAATCTTGTATTTTTTTTCCGTGTAAATACCATGACACTGACTGAAGCCTGTCATGTAGTGATGGTTGATAGATTTGATAAAGCATTTGATTGATAAGAGAGGTCTCTGTCGCACCCGGCATAATAATACGATGATGATGATATTCAAAAATTCAAATATTATCTTCAACCTTTTTAATAAACTAGGTAATCAGAGGTAACAATATCTCATCGCTATTTCATCCTTTATCTGAAGACAATCATAGCCAGGTGAATCAACTTTTAAAGTACTCCTTTTCTTTTGCTGTATTAAAACTTTCCTGGTGACTTATGGTTAATAATGATGTATGAATATTAAAATCAGACCATCAAATTTATGGACCCCCTGCGTTAAACACCTGAAATATTTATTAATCATCGAAAAAACCGGGTAACTCAGGGGAAAATGCACTTTTTTCATACAAAACCTAGGGACAACATCGTTAACTGCGTTACCAACTATATTATTGTTTAAAACTGTATTATTTTTAATTAGTTAAGTTCAAATGTTAGCCTACTTGTCTAATTTAATTAACATGTAGGTCATGTAGGTTGGCAGACCCAAGATGTCATGGCTCGGGAACATAAAGACCTGGACAGGTGTCGCCACGGTTGAAGAGCTGTTCCGTTTGGCGAGAGATAGGAAATTGAATGCAGAGCTGACTGCCAACCTCCAGTAGTGGAGAGGAATTTGAAGAAGAAGAAGAAGAAGAAGGTCATGTCGTAAGAACATAATATATAGTTTTTCTAAAAACGTGTAATTTGTGAAACTTGTCAAAAAATAGGGAGTACCTAGTTGATTCACCCACATGTTATTGTCATTGGCATTCTGAATAGGAACAGACTCTACAAGGATTTTTATCCTGGTTTCAGCATAACTTAGAACATTTATCTAAGAAAGTTTGGAACTATAATACCTATATATTTCACTTGTCCTAAGCTGGGACGAGCCGGTACAGTTCAACAAAAATGCTTCAATAATATTTAATAAAAACACTTACGTCGTTGATCCTGCAATTCCGCGTAAGTAGCAAATTCATTTAAGTTGCAAAATATACCGCACTGTATTACCTACTTGCTAGAGCGTATTTTGCACCGTATTTAATTTTTAATTACACGGTGTTGCAGTGTCACCGACATTATATCAGGTATATTCTAGTGAGGAATTTAATAATAAGCCACTTTTTACCCGACTGAGCCAGAAGGAGGGATAGTTATTCGCGCGTATGTATGTCCGTTCTATTGTGACCTCCTGCAGCCTAAACGGCTAAGTACAAAGATTTTTTGAATAGTGAGGTGTCATTAGATTTGTCTGGGTTGTGGAAGTGACATAGGCTATAAATATTTTAATTAAAGTAATGAGGATAAAAATAATAACGCCATTAAAAAAATAACATTATGTTGACGACAATATCAAAAAATGCAGTCTGGTTTTTTAAAGCTTGCTTTCTATTAGTTATCTACGGGGTAACTTACTTTTTACTTACTATGTATACATTATACAAAAAAAAACTTCGAATTATTTCGTTAATAAATATGTTGAGTGAACTTGAGTGTGTCTTCGTTTATAGATTGCAAATAGTATAACTAGTTTACTAATTACCAGTCCAAAGATAATCAATTAATTATTGTTACTTGCTCAGCGACAGTAAATGAATGAACTCATGACGCACCGTATGCGACATGGGCAAAATACGCGTAAAGCCTTTTTTTAACGAAAGCTAAATTAATATTTATTTATTTATTTATTTATTTATTTATTAATAAGTACATCCACATCACATATATTAATCACTTACGGGCTATTTTTGATACAGTAATATCTTCTAATATACGAGACAATTACGGAGTACATAACTTGATTTTGAGTTAACACAAAACATCGCATTAATTAACCATCCAAGAACCTAACCTAACCTAGCCAAACAATAAATCTATTAAATATATATTCGTAAATTGATATATAAAAATCAAAAAACAGAAAACAGAAACAGAAACCAACTAATTACAATGCCAATAATATTTTACTTCTAAAACTGGTGAGACTATCGTGGAATATTCGCGTGGTAGTGGTTAAAGCCCAATAGATACTAAATTATTAATATAATAATATTGTAATAATTAAAAAGCCGCGGTATCTTGATGAAATCCCTATACGATGGATACGCAGGTAAAAGTTACTTGTGATATATTTGCAAAAAAGTAATATAATATGAATCAGAATAAAAAAGCCAGCTCATATTTAAGAATGTCACTTTATATTTGAGAGAGAAACAAAGTGCCAATCTTTGACTATTATTTATGAGACCTCTGCTACTCACATTTACACTGATAATAGTCACGTATTTAATTACAAAACACTGGTACATATACAAGATACATAATACTTATCGTGATTCAAGTGCCTAGAGATATCGAACGGATTCACGTCATTTAATTATGCATGGTTTTTTGCCAGCAGACTCTTAAAGGAAACACTAATTTTACGCAGAAAAAAAAGTCTAGTTATGACTAAACCTCATTTTTTGTAGCTTTCGATAAATTTTAAAGCAGTTATTAAAACAAAATTAGTTAACAAAACCAAGTACTACGTTAATTAACAAATCATGATGAAATCGATTGATTAGATTAATTTGTAAGCGTAAAATTAGCTTTTCATAACAATAGTAAGATATAAGCGGGGTTTTCTTTGTAGCATTAGGGGCCAAGTGATAAATAATAATTTCATTGAATACATTGCAAGGAGATAGCCAAATGGAGTCTATATCGTCTGCCATCATTTATTGCATATTCTGTAAAAGTAATAACATATTTTATAGGAAACTTACTTTTTAGGATTTTTTAAATTAAACTCGATCAAACCTAATGTAGCATTGTCATATTTAAGAAATTGTGAGAAGTTTAGCGTTCCAGAGACAAAAAAAATATGAGTATCAATAATTACGTCAACAATGACATTATGAAATAAAAAAAAAGAGAAACAACGGGCTCCCACCAAAAAGTCATAGATAGAACGTTAATTTATGTTTTAACTTACAAATAATATACATGTTATTATACATATTATTTGTTTGAAATGTCATCAATACACAAAACGTCCTCGTTAATAACTCAAAAACCAATGAAAACAAGTCTAAAGCGCATCTAAACTACAGTTCATTTTACGAATGAACAAACAATTACTTAACCAAGATGGCGGCTTATCACAAGTCCCATTTTGTTCCACCAGTGCTAAGTGTTCCAATACAGCCGCAAAATTTTAAATAGGATAATCAAATTTGAAAATAAATGATGAAAAGTATTTAATAGTGTAACTGAACTCTTAAATTAGTTGAATCCCTTAACAACTCCCTAAATTGTACTTCGTATTGATGTATGACGCCACATATGCGTCATACAGACTGAAATGGTAATTGTAATATAGTGGTTTGACTCGACACTCCATTAGCTCTATCTCTCTCGCTGTTTATGCATGACAGAAGCCTGTGAAGGTTTTTATTTTAATACTTTTAAGTACGTATGTATATTTTGCACAAATATTTTATATTTGTATAAATATATTGAATTGTAAGTTATAAGAATAAAAAATATCTCATATATTCAATAAAACTACTTGAACAAAAATGAAAGGACAAGACATGCCTCACAATTAAATTAATTTTAAATTATAAAGTATAATAACCACCGTATGCGTCATGCATACGGTGCGTCAAAAGTTAAAGGAAACGCCTATTATAGGCTTTCGCCTTATCTCCTTTATTTTAACAATTAAATAAGATAATCATCAAATTAACGTCCATTGGAAGAGCTTACTAATAACAAGATAATAAACGCCAACAAGTATTTTTTTAAGGTACATACATTAATATTATGAGTAAACATTTTATAACTAGCAACATGCCAAGCGGCTAGAGACAAAACGCGACCTCCATGGAGGTCGGCCATCGAATTCGACATATACCGTACCGGTACAAAAAAATACTGGTTATTCTTAAACTAGTAATTAATAATGTCAGAATTATTTTTTATGCAGGCTTTTCTGATTACAATTATCTTTATTTTCAAAGCTGCTAATCAATTCCACAAAAGTACATATGAAAAGATTACTCAATCAATATCAATAGTAGAATAGTCACGATTTTTTATTGATATCCTTCTAGAATGATGTTTTATTTTAAAAGAATATTCCAACGAATTTTCGTTTATAATAAATGCACATATAAAAACGGTAATGAATAACGTCATACGTGTATAACAATGGTGGTCAACACAAAAATATATTAACAGAATAGTAATTAACGACATTTCTCAACCAAAATTATTGATAACTACAAAAGTCATTAATAAAATCTAATTTACTATTATTAACTGTAACACTTTCACCAAAAAACTAGTTTAAGTGTCATTTTTGAAAAGAAATCATTAAGGTTGGTACTGAATACAATGACACTTTCACAGCCCATGACGCACACGGTGCGTCAAACATGAATACATACAACGTTCATGGGCACTGGATACGTAAATCAAATGAGAGATGCAGTTCTTTGGTGTAGTTGTACGGACAACACCACTATGTTTTGTAATAAATTGACGCACACATGCCAAACGTTAGCGACTGTAAACGCTTACACACACACACACACATATACAAACGCAGGTCGCGATTTAACGTTAACAACAATTTTATTTCACTTACCTCCCATGTAAAACGCTTACAAACCGGCTACGCACAATTCACAAGTAATAAAATAATCAATCGGCCGTATTATTGTCTTCACTTTATTATTGTAACAGCAAACAAAAGATATCTGCTACGAAAATAAACTCTAAAATCAGGTTACGCCCGTCAAATTACCTATTTTAATCACAGCACTATATTTAACTGACTGTTACGTATTTAAAGAATTAGGGTTTTTTTTCACGCGATTAAACTCTACAACATTATTTTGAAATTAAATATGGAACGTTCGGTTTTCCGCTCCCTTGCAACGAGCACTCGATAAAGATTCTCTTTTCGAACAGCGCCGCGCGAGGCACTGACTCCGAACTAGTCTGCCTCCGGCGGCCGGAATGAGAGGTTTCTTTGCGGCCAGCGCTAAATATAAAAAAAAAACTGCTTTTGTTTTTAATTATACACATTTAATGGCTCACACGGCCATTATTATTTATGTTCATTATAAAATTTTCAATTCACTTAATTAATTACACTAAAACAATTGCTTTTGAATAAGTATCAGCTATTTATAAAACAACAAAAAGACTCATTTCAAAATACTTTAACCACTCGGACATAGATAACAATTTTAACGTAACCTATCGCACTGAACAAATATTCGGAAACCCTACACAGGTAGGTTATTTCATTTGAATTCTTTAAACACGTATACTTTATCCTTGTCACTTGGCACTTTTGATGGTATTGTATGAAAAGGACAGAAATAACCTGCGAACTTCGAGTTTAGGAGCCCCTGATAAGACGGCGGCGGACGTGCAAGCTAAACGTTATACGAGTAGCGATTCACGTTCGTTGCTTATGACAACTGCTAAATCGAAAGAGCGCATCTGTTAAATAAATCATAGCAGATACGACCTTACAGTAACGATTGAAGGGTTGATTATGCCAAAGCGACTGCATTGCACATGCGCTCTCGGGTCTACAGTCCAGACTGGTATGACAGCGTGACTAAGTGACTCGCGGAAACGCCATTCGAAATTTGAATACATGGAAAAATAATCTTCTGTAATTTACACCTTGTACATACCAGCGTATATTGGACTTTTACTAGGTTTATCAAAAACGCATACCCGGCATTAACCAGGAAGCCATTTCCAATTTAACAAGTGTCCTTTTTTATTTGTACATTTTACAATAATATCGACTGATAAATTTATTAAGCGACATGTATTTTTATCGTTCATTTTTAGAAACGTTTTTTTTTTAATATGGCGGCCATTGGGCTTGGCTGGCGTTCTAGTTTTTAGTACCAAACCTACTCAACGGAATTGGATGATTATTAAATAATGCCGTAATTACGTAGTAAAAAAAATATTTACTAACATGAAAAGAATAGAAATATAGTAATTTTATAACTTAGATTAAACACAAAAAATAAACTCGACAAGAAATATACACTTCAAGCACGAGCATCATTCTTCGAAAATATTATTATTCGTAATCGTAAACACGCCACGAAGGAACTTTATTGGTCCGTCATTATTATTCTCAATTTATTACGCCGTACTGGAAAACAATACAGATTAAGCTTCGATATAATGAAGTTATTAGCAAAATAAGCCTGTTTGATGGGATTAATTGAGGATTTTCAACAAAAGAAATTCATAAAATTATTTTATCGGATTAAGAAAATCCACTTTCACTTTATTTTTGTTTTATGTATTTAAATAGTCTTATATACATAATGCTTACGTATGGAATATCTGTCTCTTTTCTTCTGACGGTTTCTTTGAGATATCCACACGAGTGCTAGATGTTTTGATTCAAAATAATAAGCAATGTTTCTTGATGACGCACCATCTGCGTTAAGGGCAATGAATGCATTAACAAATGGAACTAACCAACAAAATTCAGAAGCTACTGTCATATATTCTGCAGTTACTAAGACACCTAGGGCTATAAGGGATGTTTTATTTTTGGAATATCCATTTTATTAGGAAAATTGGATATAAGAGTGTTGTAAATTATATAGTTAATTAATACGTTCTTGGGGTAATGGGAAATATAATAAAAATAAAATAAAAACCATTCGTCAATGACATAAATAATATTTAAAATATAATCTAGATTGAGGTCAACATAAAAAATGTTTTTTTGTCAGCTAAAACAAAATGGATATAAAGCAGCTGTCGTATACGCTGCTCTAATAATTGTACAGAGCAATATTACATTAATACTCGTATTATATAATAAAAAAACTTACAGGACCACAATTTAAAGTAGATCTAAGGATCTAACCAAAAATAAAGAAAATTAAAGGATATAAACGCAAATAAATATAACCTCTAAAACTCTACTGTCAGGTAAGTCTCCTAAACCAAGCAACTGTCTTCTTAATTTGTCAACGAATTATATTAACCGGTTAAGTTATGCTGTCTCGTCAGAGCGTATTAATATCATTTTAGCACGTGTATTGTGAGTTTGGTTTCAGGTTTCAGGTTTTGTCGACTAAGGAGGTCGTCAGATAAGAAATTCCTTTACCACTTTTGGCCTCTAGCATTATACATACAAATAGAGTCTATAAGAGGTACTTAAAGGAGTTTCTTGGTCGAATATACATCGTGTTGATTGTACTAAATAATATCTTCGATTGTTAACCGGCAAATTTAAGTCGTTACGCATTCTTGTAACCATATTATGGAGTTAACTACCTGCCGAATTAGGCCTTTGAACAGTGCTTTGGCTGAGTTGCTTCGACGACGGTCACGTTACTATTTACAACGTTACCAAGATGTTGAAGAGATACAATGTCCAGTCCATATCTGTTCCTCATATGCGATGCTTTTTTTTTTTTAATTAATATGAAACTCTTTAAGTGGCTTCGGGCACGTAGAGCAACTAGCCGATTCATAAATCGTCAATGAATTTAAAGGAGAGTTCTTTAAGAGAATAAAAGCCCTGTTCGAAGGTGCCTAGCCAGTCATTATGATGAATCATGACTTGAATAAAGGCGTGTGCCTAAATTTTCGACGCTTAGCATGTCCGGCGAAAAACGGTTATCTACGCAAATAAAAATTGATCACCAACATTGACATTAACACATATTAATATAATTTTTACAATAGTTATTAGTGTTTTTTTTTTGTTTTGACAAATTTATTAATTGACAACATGAATTTATTAAAAAGTTGTTGTTATAAAAATCAAGCTTCTACAGGTTTGTCAAATGCATACAGTTTTTTTTATTATTATTGTATACCGAATAAGAAAAAAAAAATGTGTTAGCCACGCCCGCTTTGGACTAGTGGTCAGAATGACGTCATTTTGTTTGTAAGTTGTAACCGTTTCGTTTTTTTTACCTCTAGCATAAGCTGTGAGGTGGTAAAGACAAAGTAGCGTTTTAGATCTTTAGCCATTAGCAGAAATTTATTTATTTATTTTCTCTGTAAACAACGAACAAAAATTCCCTCTTGTTAATTAGCCGCAATTTTCTTTATAAAGCTTGTCTTCTGAAGCGTTATTTTTTTTAAATTAAATCTTACTCTGATAACAAGGTTGAATGAGCACATGTTGCTTTTTAAATGTCAGCATTACCAGTTAAGATAATTGCCTACATACAAGTACCGCTACAAAATGGCGGGAAAGAGGGCGTAAGATAGCGAAGTAAAATAAAATAAATCTCACGCAAATACCGCCATGACGCACAGGGTGCGTCATTAATCCAAACGAATTACTTCAATTGGTTAATTAAGCTTAAATATAATATTTTAAAATTGCACAATTTGATTATGTAGCCAGTGAAATTTACCAGGTCAATATTATATTAATATTTATCAATATTATCAGAGGCTATGCCATTTTCCCAACAAGATTGTAAAATAAAAATAAGTGAACTACTTAGGTACTTACATATAATTTAAATATTAAATTTGATTATGGTATTTAACGTTATGTCATATTTCGGAAAATATTAATTTAAATATGAAAATAAATTTAAAATTAATTACTATAAGTTCTTTTTTAATAATTTAGAATCAGTTTAAGAAATAAATTTAAATAGAAAACAGATCGCTGAAAACGCCAAGGGAAATGAAAATCGATTAGATCTAAACCGTTGAATCGGTTAAGCCTAATGCAGGCTCCGTCGTGACCTGCTTCGGGAGCCTTCGGCTCGTAATTGGCATGACGTGTGACGTAATTGTACAAGAAACGTGAATTAACGATGTTTGGCCATAGGAAATAGGTGATAAATGTGATAATTGACTGAAAGGATAAAAAAAATTAAGACTTTCAGTATGCATTATAGTTAGATATGACATTTGACGCACCGTGTGCGTCACATGCTATTAATTTATTAAAAAGTTGAAAACAATGTTATTCTTCAGAAATACTTAGGCAATGTTTAAAAAAACTACAATAAAACACCGTTCTTCTATACTTTGTTAAATAAAATCAGTTGACCATTAATCCTACCTACCGCCAAACAGCAGTGTTCGCATTGTTGTGTTCCGGTTTGGGGATAAGACAGCCGGTGAAATGACTAGCATAGAGGCATTCCATCTTAGTCCTCAGGGTTGGCAACGCATTTGCAGTCTTAGGATTGCTCTGCAGTCTTGTGAATGCGAATGTCTATGGGTCATAGTTTCCGCTTACCATCAGGTGGCCTGTGTGCTCGTTTGCCATCTCTATGCCATAAAAAAAAAAAAAAAAAAAAAATCAAGAGTATGTTTCGTTTGTACCAGCTGGTTTACATAACTTTCTACCAACATAAAATGTACAGGTACAAAATCGTCGCATTTTCCCCACTATCTAATTTATTATGGATATTCCGTGCATGGCAACATTGGAACTTAAATAAGGTAACATTATTTGATTAGCTACGAGCAAACAACAACGATGTTAGTTCAAGCCGTATAAAAATAATATAAAAATAAGTTTAATTTCAAAGCAATCGCAGCGAGACGCTCTGCAGCCCACGCTGTGTTACGTAGGTATACTGCCGAACAAAATTTAAACTCCAGTAAGTGAACACTAAGACCACCATATCATGGTCTCCAACTTTGTGGAGGTGTTAGAAGTTGGAGTCCAAGATATGGTGGTAGCTTTTTACACTTACTGCTTTTTAATTTTGCACGGCAGTATATCGCGCGTCAATATACCGCCAAGGTTCATACAATGCGTCAATTTTTCACGAAAACAACTAAAAATTCAACAAGCAAAAACATTTCAATAACTACAAGGGAAAAACCATTTGTCTTAATAAAAATATTATTATCCTGTAATATTGTTAACAAATGTCACTTGTGCATTATGTCGCTTACACTATACTGTATGTTAATATTGTTAACAACACGCAACGTATTTTACTTAATTACTAGCAACCCGCCCTCGCTTCGTTTCAATTTATGTGAGTTTTCTTTAACACCCTGTACATAAACAAGAATTTATTATACATAAAAACCTTCCCTTTGAATCACTCTATCTATTGATGAAATTTTTTTGAAAGATCGTATATACGGCGGGAAGCGACTTTGTTTTATATTATGTGAAGATGATTATTTTTTAAATAAATAAATTTATCAAAGTGGACAGACAGCCGGTAGAAGTTGGTAGAACGCAGGTATTTTGATACTGATGCGGCTTAGTCACTCGAGTTAAGAATATTGTTTTCGATTGACCGCTAAGGTTTGCTTCAAGGTTAATTTGTTATTTAAAAAAATAAGATGATAAAATCATTGTCTATTGGAAATAGTTTTAATGGTATTTTGAAAACAAAATAATTCGATTTGAAACGTATAAGAACATTTTATTCTTGCTTTAAAAAAATTAAATGGCCCAAAAATACAGAAAGAAAACGTTTTAAAATATACTATGTTTGCTGGGATAATTTATTTAATTTTGTTTAATAACTTCAAGAATATGACAACGCACCAAAACTATGAACCAGTGTAAATTTGAAGTTAACCACAAACAATCCAAATTCAATGTAACTATCTTTATGTAACATCGTACATTATTAAATAACGCTTGATGATCGACGTTCGGCCATCTTTGAAACGTGATTTGTCGTCTCCATGCTACGGATTTGTTACTCATTGTTCATTATTAATGTAAAGTAGCAGTTGTCAGCCAAAACAGGAACTAAATCACTTCAGCTTTACGTTTATAAACGTATGTGTAAGCTAAACATATACATTCTTATACCAGACGTCTCGCATAAGTGCAAAAAATTATGTGCGTCAACTTGGTTTTGCATCCTGAAGACCGCAATTTCCAGTTAATTGTGTATAGAACCAAACCGAAAATTTCAAACCCTGGGAGATCCCAACACTAATTCAGAGAATAATTTAGTATCATCACAAAATACTGGCACATATAATAAAACACAAAGATGGAAAATATCAACTAGGTATACCTATAACGCTAACGCAAATATAAAACTCAACCTCTTTAGAAGGCGTTCGATAAACGTTCCTAATTCAAAACACGGGCCGGTAAGGAAATACCGTACATTGACGCGTTGCTTTGGTTACGGCTTACAAAGGTCGTGTTGTACCGAGCAATGGTTTATAGATTAGCGGAGAACATATCAAACGTTCGCAATGGAAAAGAAACAAGAGACATAATAAAATTCACTTTTACTGTAAACTTTACAGCAATGTGACAAGATTTCAATTAGAATAGATCCTTCTTTTGTCTTGTTACTTTTTACTTGTGATATAGCATGTGTTATATGAAGCGTCGGCTGCGGACCGGCCCCTAGCACACCCAATGCCAGCGACACCCCTAGCGTCTTCAAATTACATACAATTTCTAGTTTGGGGCATTGAATATGCTAGCGTCTGTTGAGTCACGAACACCGCACCGCCTTTACCAATGCAGCCAACTTGATAATTTAGTTGGCAGCTACATCGTTATGAACTTAACCATTGCGTGTCAATAACGGCTAGGTATGGAAGGATTAGGTAAACAGCCCGCAATGGATTGGATCTCTTTGTTTGGTTACATTAGAAGAGTGGTTCGGAGTAGAAGCGACACGTTGACGGTTGAGTTTTTTTTCGAGCACTGCGCTAAGATTATTTTATTGTGATAATGTTGATGAGTAACTAGGATACTGTGTGATGAAATGACTTATAAAATATTGAAATATACTCATACTTAATACTTAAAACAAAAACGGTAATACGAATACAGGTTACCTATTTAGTTTTAAATAATGTAAACGAGCAAGTTAAACATGTTATCGACGTAAATTGAAATTTATTGAACGTGACGGTCATTTAATTAATGCTTTTTCGAAATAAATACATTTAAAATGTTGTTATTGCACTCTTACCTACTATAGTACTCACGCTTTTTCTTTTTAATGCGAGAACGGAACGAAATTCAAAATTATTATACAATCAAAGTAATGATAAATCAAATGTGCTTTGAATTCGGAAGATTCAAAATCGTTCCATTTTTAAACCAAATAGGTAGGTAATTTAACATTATTTTTCCTTACTGGTCATGCATCCTTTTGTGATTCATATCATAATCATAGGTAATACAATATTTAAAAAATGTGAGGCAAAAATGCTTGAATTCGGAAAACATTCATTTTTACACACCGCCTGGGCGCCTGTTTTTCATTTTCAATATGAAAATAAACTAAACGTTTGACGCACCGTGTGCGTCATGGGCGGTTAACGGGTTAGAGTTAATTTCCAGTAATTTTTGTGTTTAATTTTTGTTTTGTTTAATTTTGTCGTCCGCTGTCGAAGAAAATTATTATTTTTCATATAATCCTTTATCTTACCACTTTTTTAAAACCATATTTTCTAAACGATATGTGTAGGCATGTAAGTAACAAACAATTTTCCTAAAATAATGAAATATTTTATATTCCGTCATTAAAAATGCATTTTCTGAATATATTTTTTCGGGAGTTACTTTGAACAAAGTTAGCATTTCTTTTTATTCCTAAAAAAAAACCTACCAAAGATATTTTTTTAATATTATTTTGTTGGCAATATTGACAGTGACATTTTGTTGCAACCACTTACAAAACTATTCAAAATTTCGTAAATATTCAGATAGTTGCTGAAGTTTCCAAATAAATCCAAGTACCTACTACGTAATATAAAACAAAAGCAGGGGTTTTATTCTCTCAAAAACCACGGACGAGCGGACGAACGAGCGAAATCGCAGCGGCGAGTTTAGGTAGTCCCGTCTCAGAGCGAACAAAACACATTTCGCTCATTGAATACAAAACGGACACATTTCAAAATAATTTGCTCTTCCATTAAAAATCGTATTCCAACCGCTTCTAATTTTAAAATGCAACACTGACTCATTTCGGATTGTGTCAGTTTTGCATTCAATGAACGATTTTAGCGCGTGCATTTTCAATTATACGTTCGATCCATCGGCAGAAACCATGCTGCTAAATTGAAAATGCACGCGCTAAAATATGTTTTGTCCGCACTGACGGGACTACTTAAACTCGCCGCTTGGACATTCACTCGTCCGTCCGTCCGACCGTCGTTGTTCAGAGAATCACTAGCCAGAACCAATATTACTCAATTCTGCTCTTCTTTCTGAAAACGGTCACATCTTCAACATAAAAAGGCAAAGCAGATTCAACCTTACACGTTAACAAGCAAGGTTACGAATGCTATGGAATGTTTATAATGGTTGCGCCCTTTCATCTAACAGCGGAATTGGTTATGCTCAGACTGCAGAAGCGCTTGGTCGTTTGTCCCTGATAACAGACGTATTTATTCTGTAGTACGTCCTTATCTAACTAGTCAAAACGACAGAGACGCACTGAGCTACAAGGCGTCATACATGAACGAAACTAGTTTTTATTGAGGCAAATAATTTGACAAGTCAAAAGATGTTCGTACAGTATGGGCTGGGCAGGGTAGTATAGTTCGTGTCAGAATTTGAAAAAGTTAACAGCTTGGGATACCAAATTTTAATTGAAAAACGGAACACTTATAAAATGACTTGGTTGTTCCGTCTGTCTGTCTATTGGCTAACATTTGGAATTTGGTATTAGTAGTTTGGTAGTCCAAACAAAGCCCCAAACATAACTTTTTTTATTACACATAATGTGACATATAATTTGAAAACTCTCGAGTTAAATAGTATTTATTACATTTTTAAGATTTATAATAATTATGGTTTTTGAGCTATTTGGATATTAAATGTGAAACGTGAAGAAAAACGCCCTGTCGTCTCCCTTTTTATTTCAGAAACTACTGAATGAAGGAAAAACTAGGAAATAATTTATAAATTACAGAAAAATAAAAGAATTCCTGTAACAATTTGGTTTTTTAGAAAAAAAATATAAAACTGACATACGGCATACTTTATATTATACAAAGAGATTTAATATTAAAGATAGGCAAGTTCTTTGAAATTAAATGTTGGTAAAATAGTATGCCGACAAAACGTTACATTTATATTCTTTAAAAAAAAGGTACTCTTGATCATAAAATGTTCAAAAATTATGTAAATAACGTTTTTATAACCACAGTGTGACACCAAGATAAAGAAAGAGAGAAAGAGGATTTTGAGCATTCAACACACACTAACCGAATTAAACGCACTCATAACAATATTTACAGTGCTGCCATAACTCAAAATACCGGACATAGTCATTTAAAATCCCGGACAATTTTGTAAAAACCCGGGATTTCCGGAAAAAAAATTAAATATGTAAAAATCATTATAAAATTATTGCTTCGTACAAAACACTGTTTAATTATTGCGTTGTCATGCGTTATTTATTTATATTTATTTCGTTTATTTTATATTTTACATTATCAAAAAGCAAACCGCAAAGCGGTACTTATGTCACTATAGTGTATTGTTGTGGTATTTGTAGAACGTAGCCTTCCGCCGTCTGGACATTTATTCTTAAACCACTCACTTGTCAATTCACCGACGAATTAATTACCGCAGAGTTATGGTCATCGCACACTAGAGCACCCTGGCACCATCAGCAGCACCACAGCTCCAAGTAAATTGAAATTGAAATTCAAATTCAAAATCATTTATTGCGTGTCACATTTCGTTTACATTAGATGGAACTACAGACAGGTATGCATGTGACGCCCTGCAAGGGCACAGCAACACGAGAAATATACATTGAAAAGTGAGATTTGATTCGTGTTAATAAGATTCCTTTTTTTAGTGAATGTCGTGAGGGGTATGTCCGATTTCGCTCATTGAATACAAAATGGACACATTCCAAAATAATTTGCTGTTCCATTAAAAATCGTATTCCAACAGCTTCTAATTTTAAAATGCAACACTGACTCATTTTGGATTGTGTCCGTTTTGTATTCAATGAACGATTTGTTCCATGGAACTACGAATTTTGTATTGAACATAACGTAGCTTAATACAAAATGCGGAGTTCCATGGAACAAATGGGAGATACCCTGTCGCGAGGCCCGCGCCCAAGCAATTGTTTTTACATTAACTTGAAAAATGTATCAAACCTCATTTTTCAAAGTATCAATTTGAGCAGAGGCGGTGAGGATTGAGGAGCTGATGCTGCAGCGTTGTGGTGTGCGATAAGATGACCATTAAGGTTGCCAGAGTAAGCCAGAGCTGCAGTTACTTTAGAGCAGAGCCGGTACTCTAGGCGGTAAAAGGGTGAATCAACTTTTAAGGTACTCCCTATTTTTTGACAAGTTTCACAAAATACACGTTTTAAGAAAAACTATATATTTGCTAACGACATGGCTTACACGCTGATTTAATCAGACAAGTAGGCTAACATTTGAACTTAATTAATTTAAAATAATACAGTTTTGAACAATAATATAGTTGGTAACGCAGGGGACGATGCTGTCCCTTGGTTTTGTATGAAAAAAGTGCATTTTCCCCTGAGTTATCAGGTTTTTTCGATGATTCAAAAATATTTTAGGGTTTTTAACGTCCATAAATTTGACGGTCTGATTTTAAGATTCATACATCTTTATTAACCATAAGTCACCAGGAAAGTTTTAATACCGCAAAAGAAAAGAAGTACTTTAAAAGTTGATTCACCCAAAAACGATATCGTATTTGTTTTTAACTCGGACACCGTTACTGTCAAGGAAATAAGAGCTATTAAAACGTTGGCAATACGAAAACAGGTCAAAAACGATATAGTTTTTACCGCGTAGTATAGAGACGCTGTTCCGTCGACGAAATCTGCGACCTCGCAGTAAAATGGGGTAGCTATTATTTCATCGAAACACCTTTCATCGAATGTATTAATGCGGATCACTTCGTTTACCCGAATTTCATTTGCTATAATTGTGTCACTTGCCATAATGTTAATTTGCCATAAAGGCATTTTTTCTGAAACTGTAAACCTTTCAGGTAATTTTTAAATGTATAGAGCCTAATAGGTTAGGTTAGGTTTGTTTTATAACAATTCTTAATAGTTCACGATTTCAGAACAGGCATTTGCCTTTATGGCGAATGAATATTATGGCAAATGACTTTCGGGCAAACGACAGAGAACCGTATTAATGACTACGTAGAATTTTCATTTCATGGAAAGGTATTTCTCGAGTTTTTTTGTTGTAGTCATAATCACAAGTCTAACCTCACTCAACGTACGTAGGTAATTAATGTTTAAGATATAATGAAAACATCATGATTTCAGCAGAATTTTACGATGGATTTCAATTCTAACTTTAATATGGCTTTCACTGCTGGTAAGGTGTATTTCGCCAATGTCGAGTTATTTATAGACACTACCATGGACTTAGTAGAGATATAAATCGATGGATATCACACGCGAAGACAATTGTTCGGTGAAAGAGTATTTTCTCTAATGGACTAAACAGAAGCACATGGGGTTAACTCCACGCGCTTCCGTCAAGTCCTATCAGTCGATTCAATGACAGAATCGTTCTTCTACTTCTTTTATTAATAACTACCCGCCCTCGCTTCGCTTCGGTTCATGTGAGTATGATAAATAGCCTTCCTCGATAAATGGGCTATCTAACACTGAAATAATTTTTCAAATCAGACCAGTAGTTCCTGAGATTAGCGCGTTCAAATAAATTCTTCAGCTTTATAATATAAGTATTATCCAGCCGCGATTAGAAAGGGATTTGAGGTGACAGTTTTACCATATCGCACCTTCGGTAGGACAAGAGCACAATTGCCCCTATAATCATATAGTACATTGTGCCCTTGTTCTAGCGGAGGTGCGATATACCTACGTCAAAGTGCATATTAATTGACAGCTATTCCAATCCCAAACTAATCGCGGTTTCATAATACAGATGGTGGTCCACCGCAGTATTCCGCAGTGATTTCACCATTGTCGAGTGATTAGCGTAAATCAGTAAACATAATAAATCAAAAGTAAAAGCCGGACATCTTTTAGTCGGCCATCTTCCCTTTCCGAAGGTTACCGGAAGATCCGACAGAATCGTTGAAGTGAAATTCGATAGAACGATAGGGTAACACTAAAAGGTTACGCATTACGCACTAATACGCACTGACAGTTAAGCATGACATGGCATGGCATTTAAGCTCGCAAATTATAATTCATTGTCGAGAGGTAAATTGTTAAACAGAATATCCTAACTGCTGAACTACCTAACATATATTATTCGCGTGGGTTATCGTTACACAAAATAATCAGTTTTAATCCACTTTAGTTTTTACAACAGTTATTTAAAACAGCGACATAATACGAGCGTTTTTGTCGCTAGGGAATTTGCCGAGTTTTTAAATAATTATAACTGATTCTGTTTGCCCATATTATGTGTAGATTTATTGAGTTGTTAAGATCAGTATCGGCATATTAGGCTCGATTTTTAGGGTTCCGTACCCGAAGAGAGATACGCTCATTGAATACAAAACGGACACATTCCAAAATAATTTGCACTTGCATTCAAAATCTTATACGAATAACTTCTAATTTTAAAATGCAACACTGACTTATTTTGGAATGTGTCAGTTTTGTATTCAATGAACGAAATATGAGACTTTTAACCGGGTCATGTTTTACTGCAAAGGCAGAGTTAAAAACAATACGATAACACGTCAAAAACAATATGCTTTTACAGAATTGACAGAGAAAACAATAACAATTTGTTAAATATAATAATCATGAATTCCTTAAGCATTTGAACTAAAAGTTGATCCATTATGCGTCATTAAACCATTGATAAATCATTGATTGAGTACAAAAAGGACACAACTCAAAAATTACGTTGCATGATTAAAATGTTTGTGCGTATGATGAAGTTACTTTAATTAACCGACCTCTAAAAAGGAGGCGGTTCTTAATTGTACTGTATAGGTACTTTTTTGTTTTTGCTATGTTTTTACAACAACGACTTATAACAAATTGCGTCGCTTTATTAAAAAAGTTTATAATTCCACAAAGTCTTGAAACAAATGAGCACATATTGTAACATAATTTTCAACCTGATAAATTCATCTGTACTTAAATAAAGGACAATATGCAGTAACCTAGCTTAACCACAAAACAATTGAAGAACCTCATTAAGAACACTATTTGCTAAATAATTAACTAGGTACCTAATACCCAAACGAGAAACAAATAAAGATGTTATTGGGAAAACCCGCACGTAGCAACACATTAAGATAAAAACCTTATAATCTAATCTGTGTAAAAACTAACAGAAATTCCTGAATTTATTTATGAGATTTTGAACTGATTTTCCCGTTTTGAATTTTTTTTTTGAGATGATTTAACTTTATTTTGTTTTGGGTCAAATCTTGCAAGTCAATTTGGAACCAATTCCGCTATCGCAATGTTCTGAAATTTGAAATACATATTTGATACCGATGAAAATGCAATATTATGATATCGAGGAGCCGATCTGGTTTGGCCCTTTAAGCCGATAATGACTGCGCAAAAAAATACAGTCAGCAACAAAAACTAGTTCCAAAACGTTTTTTTTTTAAACAACAACAAAAATATTTAAAGAGCTCAAGTCTCGACGTGCGGCAAATTGTAAAATATTCAAATAGGTATAAATGTTACCTTGCGTCATTAAAACAAGTGAACCGATATTACAATAAATAACCTACCTAGGTAAAAGTGTAATAGGTTTAATAATAATATTTTTTTAAATAACCGTCCATTAAATAAAAATGCTACGAGTGAGTCCAGTTTTTGCCCCATTGCAATTTTGTCCGCAACAACTCATAAGCTACCTACACCGGTCGAGTCACGCAAGTTAACGCCCTATTACGATAATACATAGTTATATTATGTCCACGTAGCCGTGTGTATGTCGTTATCGCTAAGATTAAACGATATACTTTAAAATGTCTTACTTTAGCCGCAACAGTGCGTATCGGGTACCTACATTCAAATAGAAAGTATGACGCAGTTACGAAAACAAAAGAATGTTCCAAATTCAAAATATGAAATTTACAAAAATGGCGAATTAAAATAAAAAAATAATTAAGCGGTAAATTTTTTTTAGCAGCTTGGATAACCACGTGCTGGCTGGCGAGAAACGCTGAACGTTAATTCGAAAGCATCCGTCCGGACGTTTTGGACAAAGAGCACGCAGCCCGCGACAATTGCTACCCGACCAATTACAGTGCGCAATAGTTCAGAGGACCGCGCGGTGCACAAGAAACATCCGCAAATCACCAGCGTAACATACCAGCCGCGAACCTCTCCGTCAGGCCGAGCGCGGCATAACCAGGAACCACACTTGCATACACTTCAGCCCAAGACCGTCCCTTCTCAGCTCGATCCCCATTATTCGGATGATTAGAGTCAAACAAGCAAGGTCGCTTTTGTACTTCGGCTATAATTAAATTGCTCTTAATGCCGTCGCCGTCTTTTGTTTTCACCATTTTTTTTTCACGCGCGTAATTCGTGCGTGTGTTTTCGATGCGGGTAACGGTGGGACGGGTGCCGTGCCGTGCGTATGAACGCCCGCGTCAAACTAAACTAACTGGCGGGCGGCGGCGCATCGGGCAATATGGCCGCCAAGGAAATAGGTAGGTGCGAGCAGACTTGCGATATCGTTCCTTCCAACAAATAAAATAGATGCAATGCGAACTCTGAATTAGTTACGAGAAACTTTCGAGAGTGTAATTAGAGTATTTTTTGAATTTGCGTGTTATTATTAGCGGGAATCGAAAGAAAATGGTGAACGTAAAAACAAAATGGACGTGTTTTTAAATGATGTAACTGACCTTGATTATCGTCCGCAGGTTAATAATCGAGTATTTCCCTAGCGGGTATATAAATTTAGCCTAAAATGGGCGTCGATTAAGACAGCTTCGACACGACGACACTACTTTAGCATGTTACTTTAGAAATTGATAAATTATGACGGAATATAGGCTATATATTTCTAAGCATTCGAATGCAAGTAATACCCCAGGAAAAAGTAGTTTTTTTTTATGGAGCATGGCGACAACAATAATATATCTATATCAGTTATTTTATTACAACCATATTCCTCATTAATCCAATTAATCTACATTTATGGCCGCGACAGTAAAAAAAAAGGAAAGAAACTTGTTTTAATTATTTAAAAATAGAGCAAAATTTATATAAGTATTATTTACTTTTAAAGTATGTAGATTAGTTCATTTTCTTTCAAATACATATGTACAAAATACACTTATTTTAGTAACTGCATCACAAAAAAATATCAAATTGCAATTAATTGCGTAACTATAATTAATTAAATCATACCATTTCAGTGTTGGTCAAGTAATGTTTTATTTTTTTATCAATATTATTATAATATTGTTGTGAAAACACTCGAAAATAAACAGGACAAGTAATCGAAAATAGTTTTATCTATGAAATAAATAAGCTAAAATAAATAAGCATTGGGTAAATTTGTTTGAAGAATATTGTCATTTTATTTTTCAGCGGCCACGGATGATTTTTACATACTTAGTTATTTAGAGGACCTCGAAATACACATAGATATATATAATTTATGGCGTTAAATAATATCGGAGCCGAGATATTAATAATTAAATATTCAGTTTTGATACTAAAAGTACTCCCAGGTATGAATATTTAAATATCTCGGCTCCGATGCACTTAAGAGCATTACATTACATAACAAAATATGTTTATTTTGAATAATTCTATCATATAAAAGTGGTAATACTTTTACTAATGGGCGCTCACCCCTAACCTAACCTAACCCAAACCCCTTTCATTGTCCCTTATACAATTTTTTTAAGTTTCGGTCCTTGTATTTCGTGTCAATCAATTTTCACAATTAAAGTAGTTATAGCATTTTTGCTGAAAAATTTCACCTCTTTTTAGGAAACCAATTTTTTCAAGCCACTTCCGGGTATGATAGATTCAAAGTTAAAGTACTTACATCAAATTAACACTTTATGACCGTTTATAAATCAATCAGCCTGATAAGACCTCCAAAATTCCCAAAAAACAAAAACATTTTGGCCTGGGGTATAAGCCAGGGCCGAGATTCAGTTGTCGTATTGTCAACGTATTGATAGCTCTTATTTACTTGACAGTAATGGCGGCCGAATAAAAAACAATACAATAACACGTCATAGATAATATATTTTATGGTTTTTACCTAGAGGCCCTGCAGGCACGGCCAACGCAGAGTACATATAAGTCATTTTCCGTTCCTTTGCCCAGTTTGCCCCTCTCTGGTTTTCCCGGATTCGAACGTTAGGGTAGGGCTCTTTAAATTTGTCCGGGAAAAAATCCCGGACGCTTAGTGTCGCGGTAATATGTATTTATATTAAATGTCCGGGAATAAATATGTCCGGGATTTAAATATGCTTTGTCCGGTGTTACAACCCTAGGGCTAGTGGTAAAATTATACAGCTACGTAGAGCTTGTCAACAAAACTGTAGTTGACTGGTAGTGAATACCTTTAGGCATTTGTACTTTTTACATTAAGTATACAAAAATTACAGTCAATGAAATAAGTATGTAAATCGACTAAGTACAGTCAGTTTTCAAAGGACTTTTCTTTATCATACTTAGTTAGAGTAGAACACAACTGATATGGCGTGTCGTGAATCTTCGATCTCGCAGACACGAACAACGATTCCGATGATTTCCGAAAGCACGATTAAAACCCACGATCAGACTTGTACGTAATAGTTATAAAGTGCAATTTAAATTGCATCTATTTTTTCCATCTCACTCACGCACGTTTGACGGCTGACTGAATGACACGCGGGTGCGCGTCAACATGGCGTCACTAATAACCAATAATAGCGCAAAATACAACCACGCTACGCTGATTGGTTCCCGCAAAACAATGACTTCTGCGCCGGTACATCGGTAAGCCATATCCGTTGTGTTTACTGTACTATGGATTGAATTTCCCTCCACGGTGTTCCCAGCACTATACCATTTACCTAACTCGTTTCTTTTTGAAACTTGTGTATGAAAACTCGTTACTAAGGTACTAATTAATCGTCATTAACTGGCTGAGTTAAAGTTAAACGTGGCCTAAAAAGAGTATCTCACTGAAATTATTATTTCTACCCGTACTGCCCTCCTACGGAAAAAAGCCCCAAAGGCTATATGAATTGTAAATATTGTAATGCACTTCCAACCTTATGAATCTATTGCACTTATGCCTTTTTTCTTTAGGAGGGCAGCGTACGGGGGTCGATTTAAAAAAAAAAATCCTTTAGTGCATCCGTAGGGCGGGTTGGTAAAATACATACATTCTTTGCGTTAATCAAAAATTTTGCAAAATACAACTTACAAAATACCTTCTCGCATGTAATTAACATACAAAATACATAACAACACAACTACATAACTAAAAATAACCGAATTAAACTAATGTGGATCCTAGTGTTTTTTTTTTAGTCATTTTAGCTTTTTTCATTACCATTATCTGTAAATGCATTTTGTTAATAGTATTTTTCGTAATCGTGTTATAATAGAGAGCTTTTTAGTCGAGTACCGTGTTTAGGCCACGAAGCTTGCTGAGTGGCCTAAGTAAGGTACGAGATTAAAAAGCTTAATTATGACACTATTGTGAACAATACTTTTTGTACGAGTTCATTAAAATTAATAATGTAAGTCATTAATACGAGTATATAAGAAAACTAAAAGTAGATTTTTGACAGATGATGCGACGCTGCTACGTTCCGAAACGACACAGATTGGCAATTTTGTATCGGATCGAGGCTCCTTAAACAAGGACACATATATGGAAATCCGAAGTTCTATTTTCAAATTTTTTTCGGTTGTCTAGAGCGTATCGAAATAGTTATTTCGGTTGTCTAGAGCGTATCGAAATAGTTATTTCGGTTGTTTCGGAAGTAACATCTAGACCAGGTATTCAACGATGAAAAGAGTGACGTTACAGTATTCTCTATGAAATCGTAATACACACATTTTAATCGACGAGTACAAAAATGTATTTTCAAACAATATTTAAAATACTAAATAGAAAATTCCTCAGCGTCAGGTATTTGAAACACAACTTACAAATTACAGTTTTAGGTAGTAAGTAATTGAAATACAAATTCTAAATATGTATGTGTAGGAGATTCACCGCGTTATAAATGTTATTATATTGTACATGACGTTGTCAAGAATTCCACTTAAATAGAAATCTACCAGCGCGGTCGGTGTCCGTTTCGGACATAAGGATATTACCTATACTGGCGGGTAAATTTGCATTCTGATGCAAGCGCGGAAATGTTGTCACTCCAACGCTGCCCTCGGAGTGAAGAATGCAATAATCCACGTTTTTATTTTTGAATCTGATTTGCCATCGAGAAAATTGTATGGGAATTGGTTTAAGCGCTTCGTGTACGTCTTCATTCTATCTATAAACAGTGGTGGGCATATAATTAGGGACGCTGGCGTTTTTCCCACACATTTTCCTAAAAATACTTATGGCCTTTCAATTTTGATTAAATTCAGTATCGAGGTTATTGGGTTTCGGAAAGGGAAGGAAAATTAATGCTAATTTGATTTATATTTTTAACTAAGCCGGCACGAGCGCAAAAGGACTTATAACATCTTTATTGAACCAATTTTTGGCAAGTAAATTGATTCGATTTGATTTCAGCATTTTTAGGGTTCCGTAACCAAAGGGTAAAAACGGAACCCTATTACTAACCTACCTTCCCTATTACCTACTTCGTCCGTCCATCTGTCCGTCAGCCTGTCACCAGCCCCCTATTTCACAACTTTGACAATGACACGTGACAGGAGACAACTTGGTACACATTGCAAAGTTATTACAATAATAAACTGGACTTGACAGAAGCGCGTGGAGCTAACCCCATGCGCTTGTTTAGTCCATTGGAGAAAATTCTCTTTTACCGAACAATTGTCTTCACGTGTGATATCCACGGACTTATTGCTCTAATAAGTCCATGGGAGTGTCTATAAATAACTTGACATTGGCGAAATACACCTTAACAGGAGTAGCCATTAAATAAAATGAAAAAAAAAAAACTGGGCCATGTACACTGAAATGTCACCTGTCACCTGTCATTGTCAAGACGGTGAAATAGGGGGCAGGCTGTATCACATGAACCGTGATAGGTAGACAGTTGAAATTTTCACAGATGATGTAGGTAAGTATTTCTGTTAACAACAAATTACTAAAATCAGAATAAAATAAATATTTAATTCATACAACAAACGTGATTTCTTTGCCGTTTTTTGCTCTATATTAAAAACGGCAACGGGTAGACGCTTGAAATATTCACAGAATATTTAGTTGGTCAGGGTGGCCAAACCCGTCAGCGGGGCATTTCCGTCAAACGGCGTTTGCGGCTATTCAAACAACAGTACACGCTTACTGACTCAATCGGTAAAGCAGAGAGATAATTTTATACCCGCAGTCAAAAACAGATAGCGCTGTCTAGCCAGTGAACGGAAAAAACCCGCCATCAAAGTTTAGTTGCGCTCCGAACTCGAACGCGAGTGTAGTGTGCTGCTGTGTTTCGTGTCGTCGGTGCGATGTGAAAATATAAGTTTACGCCTTGGTAAGTATGTTTATTATATAGTTCGATATGCATGTTTGATGGTAGTTTTATTAATTTTCAATTATAACCTGTTGGTGAGAAACTATGGGTAGTTAAATATTGGTATTAACGAAATGATCAAGCAGACAAATCCGTCAATTGTGAAACGGGAAAAACCGTCATGTGCCGGAATTTCCCTATTTCATATATTGTCAACCTTTTTGATTTGACTTACTTGAATAATAACTATGAAATTTTACCGAGTTGAAGTCTCAATTTAATGTTAATGTACATATTTATAATATGGTTTGTGGATATTTTTGACAAATAAGCCAGTAACTGGTTAGCTAAATTTATCAAGATATAATTATACATACTTACATACATACATATAATCACGCCTATTTCCCGGAGGGGTAAGCAGAGATCACGGATTTCCACTTGCTACGATCCTGACACACCTTTATTGCTTCATTCACTTTCATTACATTCTGCATACTCGTACAAGCTCGTCGGTTTAGGGTACTCTTGACTGACCTTTCTTCAGGATTTCTCCGATTATAAAGATATAATCATATTAACATTTTGTTTTGCAGGTAAAAATGGTGCGAAATTATAGAAAAAAACGAGATCAGACATAATAATAGTAATGATGACTTACAAGCACTGCAGCCGTAAGGGCAGTTCGGCAGGCGGATTACCGTGTACCGTGCGGAGTAGCGGTGCCTCACTGCTACGTGAGTTCTTCGCCCAAAGGAAAAATAAGTAGGTACCTAACCATGTGTATAATTTATTTAAGTTTCATTTGCAGAGGAGCAAGTTCATTTTTTTATTTATGCTTGATTTTTTAATAAGACTGCGTGTGATAATAAGTATTAAAATGATTGATTTTTTACTCTGTATTTTTATTGAAGAATGTTAAGCACGATTCCAAAGTTAAATAATTAATTTTGATCGGTATTGGTAAAAAATAGCAGTATGATGGTAATCACGCTCTTCGATTGTTGAGCATTTAGGGTCTTAACTAAATTGGTCGTTTAATACTTACGCTATGAAATTTCCCATTTACTTATTAAATATGATTTGAAATTAAAAATATTGTCGCACCCATCATAACAATGACTTTGACACTGTACTTTTGACCTTACTCAACAGTGGCGCCAGCTGGTGAGCACAAAAACAGTAGCCTATTATTTTATGATGTCAGTTGACGGATTTTCCCTAGGGTTTGGGAATTTGTTTAAAAAGGTTTCCTACTCCTGATTGTAAAAATAGGCCGGAATTGCCCCAAAAAAATTCATTTGGCAATACAATCTAAAATAAACCTTAGATTGAGTTCGCTAGACTTTAGTTTCGATTAACAGTTCAGCGGTATTTGTTCACTTGACGTATATGTTTGTAATACGTAACGATACAAGAGAAATCGTTGGTTGACGGAATAGCCCCAAACCGTCGGGAAAATCCGTCAACTGACATGTTTTTAAAAAAGAAACATATTTAAATAACCAGCAGTATTAGCAATATGTTATGAGTATATTTATATAGTTAAATAAATGCCCAATCTATTACAGTGATCAGGTTTATTAAAAAGTAAATATCCTCTTAGTAATGACCAGCCAAAGTAAACTTATCAAAAAGTATGACGGAAATGCCCTCATTGACCTTGTATATTCACTTGAAAATAATTATAATAATTATAGGACTACATACAACAAACATGATTTCTTTGCCGTTTTTTTTGCTAATGCTGTATAGATAATGGTACGGAACCCTTCGTGCGTGATTCTGACGCGCACTTGCCCTGGTTTTTCACTACATAGTATAAAACAAAGTCGCTTCCCGTTGTCTGTCCCTATGTATGCTTAGATCTTTAAAACTACGCAACGGATTTTGATGCGGTTTTTTTTAAAAGATAGAGTGATTCAAGTGGAAGGTTTATATGTATATTATTTTTTTTATTTTATGTACTGGTGTTACAGAAAACTCATATAAACCGAAGCGAAGCGAGGGCGGGTCGCTAGTTATATATAAATTACTAGAAGTCAAGAGGCTACTTCTTCTCAGAGAAAAATTATAATTCCCGATATAACCATAATACGTGGACAAGGTCGCGGTGAAAGAAAGTAAATAAATAAGTACTCAGCCCAGCCCGGGCTTCCCGGGACTTGTCCTACTTTCGAGCGCGTCCGGGGCTGTCCGGACGGGATTTTTTATAAGTGTCCGGGTTTCCGGACGGGATTTCTTAAAAGCGTCCGGGTAGAATTCCGACATAATTATGGTCAAAACCAAAAAAACATATCCGGACAACTCCCGGGCACAGAATATTATAGCCTTTTAAGAATATTATTAGTGTTTGCTACGCCCGCTTTGACTAGTGGTCGGAATGACGTCATTTTGTTGGTAACCACATACTAGGTGTGACATAAAAAAGAAAATGTGGCGTGCTCTTTAGCTACTAGCAGAAAGGACATCATCCATTTTGGTTCAAAAGTGAAAGTGCCGGCCAAAAAAAATAAATGGTATATAATCAAAATTAAAATTCAATATTCAAAATATTCATTCAGTAAATTGGCCACATGAGGGCCCTTTTACACGTCGGCAATATGGAGTGAATCGATAAGACCATCATTGCGGAGTTGAAACGCCGCAAGGTACTCCAACTGAGGTAATTTTTTCAATCATAAAAAAGTAAGTTACATTATAAGTAATATCGGTTGCGGGTGGTAGGACCTTGTGCAGGGTCCGTCCGGATTGCTACCACCATCTTATCCATTAACTTACCGCCAAACAGCAGTGTTCGCATTGTTGTGTTCCGGTTTGGGGATAAGACAGCCGGTGAAATGACTAGCATAGAGGCATTTCATCTTAGTCCTCAGGGTTGGCAACGCATTTGCAGTCTTAGGATTGCATTGCAGTCTTGTGAATGCGAATGTCTATGGGTCACAGTTTCCACTTACCATCAGGTGGCCTGTGTGCTCGTTTGTCTTCTCTATGCCATAAAAAAAAAGATATCGTGACAGTTATGATAGCTTTTATACACTTGACAGTAATGCCGGTTTAATATCGAATTGAATAGGAACGGGTAGAGCGCATATACCCGCAGCAAGTCGGGACTCGAGAAACTCGAGATAAGATTGGAACGATTTATCAATCATGTTGCTATACGCTAGGTAGGGTGTGGCAGTGTTGTCACATCTAATTTCGGCAAATTGGTAGAACAGGATCCAAAATTAGTAGAAATTGGTAGAATTCGAAATGAAAATTAGGTAGATCTACCACTCTCTTTTTAATGATTAAAAATGCGTAGAAAATGTTCAAAATTAACACCAAAGCCACCAAAAATGCCGCGAAATGCTTTGCTATTTGTAAGTGTCAGCTGTCACTTACAGACAGCTTCAAATTTTTTTTATGTCACCTCAAACATAGATTATACACTTAACGTAACGCTTTCCGTTTTAATTGCTGAAATTACAAGACAAGCTAAATTCGATTGCATGTAAACGTTTCGTTACACTACACGCATGGAAAAATGTATACAATCATAAAATTTTTAAAAATATCATAATTAGGTAGCTTTGTGGCCGAGGGTGGTAGATAGGTAGACTGGAGGCAAATTAGGTAGATCTACCAAAAAGTTGGTAGATGCGACAACACTGGGGTGTGGTAGGTTCCTCTGTAACCGAGCACTCCGGCACTACGTTGCAATTTTGCAATCAAATTCATTATAAAATAAAAGTAGGTTAAGTGCGAAACGGATTAGCGCACCGAGAGTTCCGCATTAAGGATAATATACTCGTTTTGTTATGAACTTTATTTTCTTTGCAATAAGGTTAATTTTGACGAGTCTAAATGTTAAATACAGGTATTTAAAAGGTTATTAAATTTGACCAAATCACTTCAATTTTCAACCCCCATTCTAGCGTCAAAAGTCTTTGATCAGTGTGTGTTGCCAGTGATGTCGTATGGATCCGAGACATGGTCGCTTACAATGGGCCTCATAAGAAGGCTCAAGGTCACTCAAAGGGCGATGGAAAGAGCTATGCTGGGTGTCTCCTTGCGAGATCGAATCAGGAATGAGGAGATTCGCAGGAGAACCAAAGTAACTGATATAGCTCACCGGATTGCAAACCTTAAGTGGCAGTGGGCGGGGCACATTGCTCGTAGAACTGATGGCCGTTGGAGCGGAAAGGGTCTAGAGTGGCGACCGCGAACCGGGAGACGAAGTTGGCAGACCTTCCACAAGGTAGACCGACGATCTGATAAAGGTCGCGGGAAACCGCTGGATGACAGCAGCAGAGGACCGATCGTTGTGGAAAACCTTGGGGAAGGCCTTTGTCCAGCAGTGGACGTCTTGCGGCTGATAATGATGATGATTCTAGCGTCGTTTTCAAATATTTAAAAAACATAACTTTTTTTTTAAACCAAAAACAGACGCGTGCAAGCAAGTTATACAACTATGCCCAATTTCAAGTTGATATAGCTACTATAGTTCCAGAGAACCAGTGCTATGCTATGACAAACAGACACACTGAAGTCGCACCATAATTAAGGATTCCTTTTTTACCATTTTGGTAACAAATAGAAAAAAAATCGTGGAAATCGCATTCGATTTAGAGGGTGAGAAACGTTATCGCCCGGAGCTAGATTAGTATGGACATTTTTGACAGCTACGCGATTTAAGCGTCCCTTCACCATCCTCTTAGTTGCCTCTTTAATTTTCTTTTTTTTTGGCTTATTTGGCATAGCCATTTAGCCATCCTTAATTTATGTGTATAGTCAACCTGAGGCAGAATCAGAGGTAGGAAAGCATAGACGGAGTATAAAAACGGCTCATAGAATAGTACTCTTCGCACTTGTTACAAATGCCCGTCGTTAAAAAGAGTCGTCTATATATGACTGCTTAGATGTGTCAGTGTGTTACTCTGCATTAGTGTGCGTAAGTTTGCAGACGTGCAGTGCGTTATCAATAATATTGGCTACATGTTGTGTTGTACACAGAAGAAAAAGGTGATACGCTTGACATTTGCCTACACGGGATCTATGTTTTCCTGCGTCTATTTTATAACCCAAGCAATAGCTCGTTAACATAAAATAAAGCCTTCTACTCACTATCCACCTTGAAGGATGTCGGGGCTCGTTGGACAAATAATTATCGTCGTCCAGCAAGCCTACGCTCGTTTTGCGTCGTGCATCTTCGAGGAAAGAGCTCGGTTAGATAGTGCGTAGAGGGCTTAACGGGCTACCCATTTTGATCCGACCGCAGAAGGAGGAGGGCAAAGTTTTTAACCTGTATGTATGTATGTGTATGTATGTATGTTTTCTTTTCTTGTAGACGCAGAACGAATGGACAGATTTCGACAAGCAAGGTGTCGTTAGATTAGTCTTGGCGTCGAGGGTGTCAGAGGGTAATTTTATTTGTTTAAATGTGAAATTATCGAAAAAAAAACTTATAATGGAACTCTGACCCACCATGGACTCTGACATAAGAAAAACGACTCAAGTCGTAAGAAGTGTCAAAAAAGGTTGTTTTATAATGTCACTGTGACACCGATCTTTGGTGTGTCAAGGTTCCATTGGGCTGATAGTATAGCCTGTGTAATTGAAATTGCTAAAGATGTAAACAAATTAGTACTGTTTGACACATAACCTCAAATATACATCAAGCGTGTTTTTATTCATAATTCATAGTTATTTAATCTTAAACGTGAGAGTAGAGATCAAGTGTATAAATCATTGCTAAAGCCTTACTTGACCCTTAAAAGCACGTGAGTATCGAGTAAAAATGGTAAATTGGTAGGTTTGGTTGTGTTTACATCTTTGCCAATTTCAATTGGCATAGACTATAGGTACATATGATAACTAACATTACATTGACGACATTATCCACACAGCAGTCGAGTTTTTAAAGCTTGCCTTTGGTTAGACTACTTATTTAAAAAAAGTCAGGGTAAGTATTACTCCTACGCCATAATTACAGAAATTATTTTTCCATTTTGATATAGGTACTTATAGAGTTCAATGCACTTTGCTCTCTCATATACACACTACTTATACCTTAAGTATCGCCTCGCAAAATACAGCGTTGGAAATACAGCTGAAAATATGTAACTAGGCACGGGCAGACAAAGAGGTATCGGCGCTATCAGTAAATAGCGATCTCTTTCAGACAATCCCCGAGAAGTGACGTCAAAAGGTTATCATGTTCTACATTGTTAATTGACATTGTTATGGTTGTTAAAGAAACACATATCAATGACGGCGACCATGTTTTTTTTTTACTATGCAATTTATTTTCTAGCGTGAGCTTTAATGTGGCTTGCTATACCGAATTTATGTGCTCGTAACTATGTCGTAATTAAGAAGAAGAAGAAATACATTTATTCACCAACCATAAGACACACAAATATACAAATGATTCAACAAAACAGAAACTGGGATAGCACGCAAATGTGTGTCCTCGCGGCGGTGAAACGGACACTGGCTCAGCAAAATGCCGTAGTGTCAGACACCTACAGCGCTGATTTTCACCCAGTACCGGCAGTGACTCACGGAACGCTGGCCAAACATACTATATTATAAGTGTAAACTACTTACATAATACTTATAGCGGAAAAAAAAACATACATAAATACCGATATACAGCCTTGATAAAACTAAAAAAGAATTAAAGGCTAAATGAAACGCAACAGATAGGTATGCGTGTTAAAATATTAGTACATCTGTACTATGTAATTCGTCTTGCTTTCCCAATTCTGTAGGAATGTTTTGCGCCAAAATGCTTGGATATGTTTTTGTTGGTACGTCATAAGCGTCCTAAATATGAATTCTGTATAATTGACATGTGTGCAATATAACTGTAGGTATCTTATATTATGAAATAAATAAATGTAAATCTGAAAAAAAAAAAAAAAAGTGTTTAAAAATAAAAAGATAAAATACGTTTATTCAGTAAGTAGGCCGCACGGGCACTTTTACACGTCAAAAAATAAACAGGTTATTTAAAAGGAGACCACTGAATCCATACCAATGAGCGTTTCACGGGTTAAAAGGAAATTGGAAAGTATTTTTAATAAAGTCTGGTAATCGAGAATATGTTTAAACACTTTCAGATAAGAGTTACTTTACTTAGCACTAATGTTGTAAGACTGTTTTTAATTTACTTGAAAAGCTTCTATAAAATTAATTACTTTTTATTTATTTTATTAAATTTAAAAAAAAATTGGTAAACTTCCCTTTGCTTCGCTACGCCTCCTTCTTTTTTGAAGTCGTTTAAAAGTGTAAGTATGTTTGATGGATGACTCTTCCCGTCTACATGGTACAGTCGAAGTCAAAAATATGTTTACACTTTAGTACCATGTCTATTTAACGTCATGTTTAAACTGTGATATGAAATTTGTCACAGCTATTAAAATGACAAAAAAATATCAGGGGACAATGTCACACCAATCGTCCTAGTCCCAAACTAAGCTCAAGGCTTGTACTATAGGTACTAGACAACGATATAAATACTTATATAGAGAAATATATACTTAAATTTATAGAAAACATCCATGACTCAGGAACAAATATTTGCGCTCATCACACTAATATCTGCCCTTACCGGGATTTGAACCCAGGACCGCTAGCTTCGCAGGCAGGGTCACTACCAACTAGGCGTCGTCAAACAAACATATTTATGACTTCGACTGTACAATAAAACACAACTGATATGGCTTACCAATGTGCCTGCGCAGATGACATTTTTTCGAAGCGCGGGAACCAATCAGCATGATCCACGCGTTGCGCGGTTGTATTCTGTGCTATTATTGGTTATTAGTGACGCCATGTTGACGCGCGCCCGCTTGTCATTCAGTCAGCCGCCAAACGTGCGTGAGTGAGATGGAAAAAATAGATGCAATTTAATTTGCACCTTATAACTATTACGTACGTCTGATCGTGGGTTTTAATCGTGCTTTCGGAAATCATCGTAATCATTGTTCGTGTCTGCGCGAATGAAGATTCACGATAGGCCATATAAATTATGTTCAACTGTACATAATTACAACGCCTTAAATTGAACTATGTACAATTTGGTATCTACATAGTTAATTGCCAGAAACGAAGCTTGATATTTTTCAAGCCGTAAACTCTTTCTTTTTCCGAGGGAATAGCGATACTTCAACGAAAGTTAGGACCACTGGGTCGTAGGTATTTAAGTACATTTTTGTACAAATTAATACCACACTATTAGATAGACGCTAGGCGAACTAATAAGATCTTATACAACTTATTGCAGTAGGCATGACATTTTAAATATGTCAACTAGATGGCGCTAACACTCTGATTCTCAACGTGAGTTCAAGTTGTTGCCTAAATAATATACTGTAGTATCTGGTTCCCTAAAGTAGCAACAGATGGCGTTAAACATAAAAAAACTAGCCAAATACGAGTCCAACTCTCACACAAAGGGTTTCTTTACCATTATACATGCAAGTTGAAATTTACGAAACAAGAGTAGCGGAGGGGAGCTTTGTCGACACTGTCTAAATCATGTCTTACTAAAAATTATGTTTTGCTACTATAATGATTTGCGAATATGATGTTTTGCCTTTATAATATTTTTCAGACAATCATGTTTTGTACTTTTTCGAGTCAAATCGGAGAAATACTGGAAAAGGGCCGAGTCTTAAGTACCCGAAACCGACGTGCGTGCATGACTCGATGTATGAATGTGGAAGAAGCGAAAGAAATTTGTCAAGATCGTAGCAAATGGAAAGAAGTGGTCTCTGCCTACCCCTCTGGGAAACAGGCGTGATGTAATGTATGTATGTATGTACGTTTGTGAATATGATATCCAACGAAGGAGGGGCTTGACCGTTTTTTTAAATTAGGGCTATTTATGTGAAACTACCTGTCAGAGTTGTCGGTAAGTAATTCTGTTGCTCTGCCTACTCCACTCTTGGATGAAGGCGTGACGGTATGTATGTATGTATGTATGTATGTGAAAATTCAAGCGTCTCGCGAGAGAGCTTACTATCACGGTTCATAAAATACAGTATAGCCCGCTGACAGATGCTATCAATTTGAAATTTGGCATAACCTCGGTGGTACGGCAATTCCGCGTAACTAACAAATTCGTGATAGAGCAAAATAAACCTTACTATCTCAGTAAAAAGGTACACTTTGCTCCTTCTTAAAAATGTTACTTACTCGGTTTCGGTGATTAGTTATGTTTTACGCGACAACTAAAACGAAGTAAAACATTTTTGAAAAAAACTATCAAAAACCTTCGAAAAATGGACCTTATTGCATAGTAAATAAAGTTCATAAGAATGTGAGCTCTTTTGCGTTTTGCAACCGTATTATCTTAAATACAAAACCCTCGGTGCGCGAGCCCAGCTCGCACTTAACTAGCTTTTATGTCATGTAGAAAGTAGGTAAACAAGCACACAAGCCGCCAGCCAACCAGCCCCTTGTTTCACCATTTTGACAATGACAGGTGACAGTTGACATTTAAGTGAACACGGCGCAGCTTATATGAAACCCAGTTATGAGCATCAGAGTGTTGACTTTGCAATGTAGACCGAATTGTCACCTGTCAAATGTCATTGTCAAGATGGTGAAATAGGGGGCTGATGGTAAATGGGATCTGTGACCCATAGACATATCCCGTTTGCATTACGTTATTTTGACGGGGTTCTATCGCTTAGCAACCAAAGACACATGAAGGAACATGGAACTAATGTCTAGCTAGACTTACCTTAGCGTGTATGCGTAGCACGGTGTCGACTCCAAAGCGTCCGGGATTCAAACCTATTAACAATACAATACATATTTTTTTTACAAACCGAATTTTCTTTAAATATGATTTACTAACCTAGAATAACTCATTACTAACTTCCTATGGATAACTCATGGTACGAAATAAAGATATTTTATTTGATTTTTTTATTAATACATAACCTGTTAGTAACTATTTGAAAAGCATTTTGTATTTAATTAATCGAGGACATTAATTATCAATTATCAGAGTGCGGATTTTTGCATGCATTTTAAATTCTAAATGCCTAGATTAGAACGTATGATCCCGAAAAACTGGATAGTTCCCATGGTAATGACGAGTTCGAGGCAAACTGGCAAAGTTAAACATTTTAAAAATAATCCGCTTTTGACATAACCTTACCGTTTATTACAAACATCGCAAGCTAGGTCCCCTTCCCGATGCACGCAGCTCATGTGTCGGGTGAGCGACGCAGCGCGGAGAAAGCGCTTGCCGCACAGCGCGCAGGCGTGTGGCTTCGACGCACCGTGTGTGCGGAGGTGGACAGATAAGCTACGGACAAAAAACAGGTAAATACGAGTTGAATTTTACTGCAAGTATGGTAAATATGAGCTTAAAAACCACAGCTTCCTTCCAGGGCCTCGTGTTACTATATGAATAGACACCGTATTCTATCCGCAAAGGCGCGCCCTACTACTTAATTGTACGTTCATTAACAACGTGTTTAGCGTAGTTAGTAGCCTGCCTATGAAGCTAGTCCCTGGATAGATTCCCGGTTTTTACATGTATTATAGTACTTACTTGGTACGCTCACTAAGCCACTTCCCGCAAACCGTACACTGCACCCGTTGCCCCGTATGAACAACAAGATGCCTCTTCAGGAGATACGGGGCTGTGAACCCCGCTCCACATGTCTCACACATGTACTTTGTGGTTGCACAGTGGACTTTGCGGATGTGGGCTTTCAGGAGGGTTGTGCTTGACAATTTTTGGAGGCAATGTGGCTAAAAGAAATTTGTTTAATGTTTAAATATGTTGTCTTCAGAACATTGACAAAACAAGAGTAATCATTTTTAATACAAGCTAAAGATATCTTACCTGTGGACAAGTTAAGCAGCCATCTTTAATATCCATAAAGTATTTATTACTCCGCCCAGGTCTTTTCTTTACCACAACATTGTCTATGAATGTCAACTCTTCTTCCTTGTCAACACCTGAAACATTTTATTTTTACAACCATGTTCTGAACAGTAAATAATTGGAATTTCCAGTAAGGTGATATAGCAGCCAGATAGGCCAATGCAAAGTGGAATATGACCAGCATGTTATGAAGTTGCTTACATGCAATTTCATTTATCATGGAATTTTGTAACCATTAACCTTTTGAATGCCACAGACGGCTCTGGCCGTCAACTGAAAGTCATGCCACTGACGCCACGACGGCTACAAGACAACACAGCAATGCAGTGGCAGTGGCGGCTACAGGTTCAAGATTAAAAGAGACTTTGTTTTGTAACATAAAATTATAATTTGCATAGCATAACAAACATGTTTGGTGTGTGTGATACATTTTGTATTCGACATAAGGCATTCAAAGGTTAATGTAAGTAAAGAAGGGTTTATATCAATGTTAGCTTTAAGTATGAGTATGAATAACACTTTATCAAGCAACAAGTCATAATATAGTCTACTAAATTAGGACAGCAATTATGATCTTTATGTCAATAACTAAAAATCTAAGCATGAACAGTGTTCTTGGTAGTGAAGGGGTACTTAATTAAAATTGTAGTTTTTTTTTATATGGAAAAGGTCACACACACTAGCGTACACAGTCCACCTGATAGTAAATGGGTTCTGCGACCCATAGACATTTGCATTCTCAAGACGTTGCTTCGCCAACACTGCAGACTAAGACCGGATCACAACAATGCGAACATTGCTGATTGATTTAAGAAGAAACATTTTACCTAGCTACTTACCTGATTCTTTCCTATTAGTAGTAGCTACATCTTCAATGGGCTCAGCAAAGACTACTCTGTCTAACTTATAGTAACATGGTTCGTGAACGCCAACTTCGAGAGAACCTAGGGGCTAATAAACAATATTCCTGTTAGAAATCATTAATAGACAAAGAAAAGAAAGGGTAATCAAAGCAGATCAAAACCAAATAAGAAAACTATAAAATATTCACAAATATATACCAAAAATAAAACTGAACAATCATTTATTGATATAGTCTAATTATAATAAAAGCGTTATTCGATAATTATCAAAAAGAACTCACGTCTTCATCGACATTTTCAGAGCTAATATTGTAGTCTTTTACAAACGTTTCATTATTATGCTGTGATGTATTTACAAAATTATCATTAAAATTCTTCATTCTCGTCGATTTTTCATTAGGTTTAATTCAGTAACCGAGTGTAATACTAACTTTAGCCAAAACACAGAACCGAAAATTTAATTTTGTCAAATTTACTCGACGACTTGATTTCACTTGACGTTAACCTTGCTAATGTTACCATTGAACAGAGAAAATTTCCCGTCTACATTATAACATTTCTGAAACCACAACGCCTGCATTTACAAAGTTGGCGTGTGGTGTTCAAAGACTTCTAAATTTTGAAGACCGTGACTTTTTTAAATCTTATATCATGAGCACGTAATGCCAAAATGCTATTCTTAGTTGTCAAAATTATTTACAAATTTGGAAAACATCTTATATTTGCAACACTTAACCCTTTAATAAGTCCATTCTCATTTACGATTCAATGCTTTTTTTCATTGGTCATTGTTCCAAGAGTTTAGTTAGTGCGTTGCGTAGTGAAAGCGGAATTCATATCAAAATGTTGGTGCTTTTTAATAAATACTTAGTTGCATTAATCGTTCCAAAGGTATAATGATCTTCCATCAATAAAAGTGATGTATAAAAACCTTTAATTATTTATTTTCCATTATCACTTACCAGTTTTCACTAGTAGTAGCGGCAAACAGAAACAAAACGACTTTCACTTACACTTGCGTTGCGTGAAATCCTTTTAAATATCCCAATTGAAAACATACTTACTATTATTAACAAAAACTATTGATGCAAAACGCACTATCAAACGAAAAAACGTGTTCCTTCGAATTTGTGAACATTTTTATCCACTTTTCTACTGTAGAAGGCGTTTGACCTGTGCCCTTAGCGAGTATTTCAACTTATATTTAACGTGGTCGGTGCTGTAACTATTCGACATGGTTGTTGTTTCGTCGACGTTTTCGGCTCCAGTAGAAGGCATTCTTTTCCAAACTCCTGCAACCAAACTCTTGGTAGACGGCCAAGAGTTGGGGACAGCTACATTGTACATCACAGAAAAGTGAGTAAAATTTTCAAATATGTTTTATAATGGCCATTGGGTTCTCACGTTGTTTTTATTTACAGTAATTAAAATATTATGTGCAATATTTATGAACTTTGTTTTTTTTCCAGTTTACTTTGATACTCTTACGTTCTAACAGCATATCATGATAATTTTTAAATAAAAATAGTGTATAAGTCTTGAGAAAGTAGTGTTTTTATTATTGTCCATTTCATTTTATTTCATGACACTCAGCAACATAGATAAGAGAGTATTACATTCTAACGGTCCATATTTATGGTTTGGATTTAACCCCTAGTCAGCCTAGTGAAAGAATTTTTTTTTAAATTCAGTAATTACAAAAAGTTTAATTTACCTGTAAATTTTACATCCGACTCTTTCAATTAAAATAACTGAAAATTAATTGGATATTATAAATAAAATAAAATTCCAGTAGCAATCACAACCTCATTACTAACAAAAGAGGATGGAATATACTTTGGCCTATGATCTTCGGTCCAGCTTGTTGATTAGCTGGACTGAAGATTCCGCAGTCAAACTGTGCAAACAGTTTTGTGGAACTGCATTTGTTATAATAAATAAATAAATAAATAATTATTATTTACTTTTGTATTCTTTGATTATTAGTATTTATGTTTGATGATCTCAATGAAATTTCGTTTTTTTGCAATCAATATTACATTGATGAATAAATAAACAACTAAACTAATAATAATAAATAATTGAATCTGAGATAATGTTTATTAGCTTAGGGAGGCATTATGTTGATTTACAGTCTCTTATTAATTATAACTAGTGACCGACCGAAACATGTTATTTTGCCGAAACCAAAACCGAAGGTTCGGTTTCATTGTAGTTTCGGCCGAAACCGAAACCGAACCTTTTATATAAAAAAAAAAGTCCTTAAAAAGTCGTAAAAATGTTAGTAAGCCCGTTTTTTTCTAAAATTAATATCTCGCCGACCTATAATTACAGGTTTCTACTTTCAAAGATTAATCACAATAAAATTTGAGCACAGTTACAGAGGTTCTGTTTGAAAATTTAACTACCTACTATATTGCCAGCTGTGCCGAGCGCGACCCGAAGGTACGATGTTGTAAGTTTCGGCGCGGCCGAAGGGTTCGGCCGTTTTTGGCCGAAACCGAAACTCGGGCTGAAACTTGATTTTTTGGCCGAAACTGGCCGAAACCGAAACCGAAACCGAAATTTCGGTCGGACACTAATTATAACATTACATAACTACATAGCCCTACACTAATTACACAAATCGTCGTTATTACTTCCCCTTCCTTACTTAAATAAAGTAAAGATGGAAGTATTCCAATAAGATATTACTAAATTATGTACAGTCGAAGTCAAAAATATGTTTACACTTTAGTACCTGGTCTATTTAACGTCATGATTAAACTGTCATATAAAATTGTCACACCGATTAAAGTGACAAGGTACTAAAGTGTAAACATATTTTTGACTTCGACTGTACAAGGCTTATGAATTAGCATTTTGTTTATGTTAAAAGATAACGCTATGGTAATAATCTGTTTCTTTTCAGTAATGTAATATGGGGCGGAGGTGTGGGAGTCAACGGAGGGGCTTCAGCAACAATCTCACTCCTGTATCCGAACATCTCGTTGCATGCTATTCAACGCGAGCCTGCGCCAGCCCTGTTTGTAGTGCTATCTCATGAGCTGAGGTTAGTATACATATTAAATTATTCTATTATTTTTTTGTTTTGTTTGTAATTGTTTTAATATATAAATAAATATATTCATATTGATAGCCCTTATAGGCCTCTGGGAAACAGGCGTGATTTAATGTATGTATGTACAGTTAGGTACAAAACTAAGTTAATATTAGCACCTTAGTAGAATGTGAATAAGTTGATTAATGTTAATTATTGCAAGAGTTAATTCTGGATAGGATAAACAGGCAGCTTTACTCTGTCTTTTCTTTCTAAATTGTTTGTATGTAATATTAATATTAACTTCTTCATTAAAAAAATAACTGCTTATTCGTAAACAAAGTTTAAACCTATTTTAGTTACAAGTATGCATTACCCCTTTATGTCAAATAGAAATTTCACTGTTTGTAAATTAAGAGGTAATAAATCTCTAGAAATTTGTCAAAGGTGTACTTTTGTTGTACTTTGCACATTTTATTATCAATCAGTATGGCAATTTCTTGATTTACATTGTGTGTCTAAATTATTATTTATCCTGAAAAGGTATTTTATAACACTTAAAATACGTTTGAAACCTTGAAAAATTCATTTACCTACTATAAACTCAATGAATAACTAAAAATCATAAAATGATTAGTGCTTGCACTTAAAAATACGTAAACTTACAAAATATGTACATAAAAGTTTATAATGGACGTATTTTTGTAGACTTCCTGAACTGAACCAAGCTGCCGGCGATACCAATGAAGATGATGATGACGATGAGTTCGATGCTGACGACCCACCATCCACAAACCTCCTGTAAGTTCCTACTATTACAGCACAACGCCACAACTGCGTCTTGTGTCAGCTTGCATGAAGAGTCCTTGTAAAGTCTTGAATGACATTGATAAGGCAATCAAGCTCACAGAGGGGCTATTGCCTAACGCACTCACAATAACAATCGTTTTCATTTTGAAAATCGAAAGCTGCATTCAAAATTAAAACAATTGTTCTGCTTTGAAATTGTTGTGATTGCGAGTGGTAATGGGCTCTGAAACGTTCATTTCTGACGCGTCTTGAGAACGAGTCAAGATCAGTTTATGATTAACCTAGGACACGCAAATCCGCTGCCAACCCTGAGATGAATGTCTAATCCTCGCACCAGAATGCAATAATGCGAACATTGCTGTTTACGGGTACATTTTATGGTGGTTAAATTGACATTGTGGATGCATTTATCCCTTGATGATGGACTCGTTATGAGAACTTTCTAGTTTATAATTCAAAGGTTTAACCATTTATCCATTATATTAAATCATGTCTCACATTGGTTCAAATCCCTGAATCAATGAATATTTACATTCTAGTTTTGCTTTTCTACTTACTCACCAGAAATCCCAACTAGTTATCAAGTCTTGCTCTTGTAGCCATGCACTTTTGTCGACTGCTAAAGAGTGGAATTCTATTGCTTCATCCGTATTTCCTGGGTAGGAGATGTAACTTGAGTAATAAAGTAAAATAAATAACATATCACATAAATCTCCAATCTAGACTAGAGAAATATTTATAATATTCCACCATCAGGTTCATGCCACCCAACGAGACTGACCTGCAGCCGCTGTATCAGGCTATGATGCAGGGGCAGACACTGCACCCCGACCCTGAGGACATTGATGATGATGACCCCTACATGGATGGGGAGGAGTTTGATGAAGGTACTGTGGCTGTTGAATGTGGTATGGCGTTTAACACTTAATATTGTGTTTTCTAATTAAAAGTATTATTTTGAAATCGAAAGATGGTTTTTCGTTGTACAAATGAATACATAGTGTATAACATGACGAAGTTTTGATAACAATTTGTGTTCTCATAGGTCAATTGTTATTATTATAATTATTAAGAGCCGAATATGTCCCACTGCTGGGCCTCCCCTTCACTTTTTCCATGTATCTCTATTCTTTGCCGTCTCTGGCCAGTCCTTCAAAAAGGAATCCAAGTCATCCCGCTATCGCCGACGAGGCCGATTAAATTATGTAAATCTGAAGAAGGATTTCAAGACAATAGTTTAGTTCGTTTGTTAGAAATTACAATAAGTGTAATGAGGGCGCCACTGGACGATTGATGTAGTCTTAAGAGAATAAATATAGTTTAATTGGTTGCCTATTCCATACATAAAAAAATGTAGTTGGATATGATCAATTTTCGGCGTTGAAATTGAGTCGAAAAGTGACCAATCTTTTTTACCCTGACTGTACAGTACGATTATTTGGACTTTGACACTCGGCAATTCTCGACATTTATCGGGATGAGATCGGAAGTGTAAATGACGCGAGACACATATCTGCATAATCATAATATCATTGTGTGTAACTGTCTAAAAGATAACCTGCCACAATGTACTTTCAGTAGACCGCATGACGCATTACGAAAAATATTAAATTAGTTAATAAATGTAAATTACAGATAATATCTTCTATCCTTTGATTTTGAAAGCTCACCCGTCACATATATTATCTAAATAAATAAAAGGAGAAACTGACTGACTGACTGACGTATCAACGCACAGCCTAAATGGCTAAACGTAGGCACTTGAAATTTGGAAGGGACGTAGCTTAGGTACCGTAGAGGTGCACTAAGAAAGGAATTCCCGAAATTCCCACGGGAACGGGAATTAGCGGGAAAATTATTAACTCAAAAAAAAATGTTTTGCCCAACGAAGTGGACACGGGATCAGCTAGTATAATAAAAAGTTGCTTATAATAGGTATTAATGAAGTTTTCTATGCTTAGGTTCAGCATCCTGAAGATGATTGCTGGTCATGTGTGTTGTCCTATATTGAATCGAATAATATTATGTGTTAAATCCAATTTAGTTTTTAAGTACTAACATTATTTCTAAGACTATAATAAAAATAATGAGATCCAATGTTATCTTGAATTATATAAATTGAATTGAATTGAATTAGGTTGAAGTTTTATTAATAACTATACTAAATAGGTATGAATATTTTATGTGATTACACGAACCTTTACAATTAATTAAAATCGAGATGTCCCGAGTGTCAAAGTAAAAATAATCGTACTGTAGACGAGACGATTATCATCAGAATTAAATATAGAAGTCAGAGAAAGGCATGTATTTACAGGTACTTTACTAAATTCCCTAATAATTAGGCCTGGGGCCTGTTTTTCAAAAAGTATTAGTCTAATAATATTAGTGTTTTGTTTCATTATGTTATGTAGTTTAATTTACGAGATAAAATGTTAGTGTTATAAGACTAACTGACTCAGTGACGTCAATTAAATTAAATGCTTGATTAAAGTTGCTGTTGTCACTTTCTTTGCTATAGCAATAGAATAAGACAACACGTCACTAAACAAGCATTACATTTAATTGACGTCTCGGATTGCGGCAGTAATACGCTTTGAGAAATGGGCCCCAGCCAATTTAGAGTTTTTTGATTTCTAAATGTTTTTTTAATTGAGTTTTTTGCGTTACAAGAGTGAATAAACTGTTAGCTTTATATTATTAAATTTCATCTGTTATACGTTATAATATGAATGTGATTTCCTAAATAGACATGTAAGTATATTATTGTGTCTTGTTGCAGTGCCCTTGCAGGGTTTATGTTGAAGCTACCTACTGTATTTTTAAGATCTCATTGTACAGTCGATAAATATGTTTACACTTTAGTACCTCGTCACTTTACCCGCTATGACAATTTCAAATGGCAGTTTAAACATGACGCTAAATAGACAAGGTACTAAAGTGTAAACATATTTACGTAACACCTGGCCATAATGTGAGTTTTATCGCACGCTGCGCGCACGGTAAAACTCGCATTGTGGCCAGGTGAAGACGTAAAATTGTGCACTCATCACGGGCAGTAAAAAAGAAAGCCCTCTATCGCATATTTACAACCCTCGCCTACGGCTCGGGTCTCAAATACCTGCGATTTCGGGCTTTCTTTCTTTTACAGCCCTTGTTAAGTAATGTACTATTATGGCGTCGACTGTACAACATAAAGCAATAATAGTACATTATTGCCTAGGCAGTGAAGCAGGCAATTGCGGGCCGAGGATTGGTTTTAAACGGACGAGCTTGCGACTCCGTTTAAAAATACGAGGCCCGCAATTGCCGTACCTGCCGAGGCATATATAGTGCTTTTCTCAAAAATCGCAAGAAAAAAATTGTGTTGGAGTAAAGTAAACAAGCAAGCTTCACATAACAAAAAACTATTACTCTTTACCGCCTTTATGTTTATGACAAGGAGAAACGCAAGCTTTTTTTTAATACTACTCAAGCTATTCGAGACACAGATAAAAAAGTTATGTTCCGAACAAAATTTGGATGTATAAGACTTGTGCCCTCATTTTATTAAGGCCGTTTTCACTTTTTAAAAAGTTAGATACTAGATAGTAATGAAATTTGTATGCAACATTGCGTGCTTGTGTAGCGAGCACGCAATGTTTTTTTTTTTAATTTGAGATCTGTCAGTAAACTATGTACTTCGCATCCCAATATATAGATAGTAATGTCAACTTTTCCTGTCATTTTTGAGAAAAATGAATATCACTATGACTATGACTATATGAATGTGAAGTGAGTACGACATGATTGCAGGCGACGAAGAGTTCGAGGACGCGGAGGAGAGCAACGCCACCCCGGAGGACGCCGCGGCGCGCCTGCGCGCGCTGCGCCTCGAGCACGCCAACGGGACGCACTGCGACGGTCACTAACTCAACTACTAGATAGATAAAAACCGTATAGTCTATTAAAAAAAAATTCAAAATTCTTTATTTGCGATAAATATGTGGTTGGTACAGATCTTAAGATAAGATAAGATAAGATAATCATTTATTGTCAAAACTGTGTACATTGTTATAACATGTCATAAAGTAATTAGTAGGTATCAACAGTTTGCCCGTTTCGGACGTACAATATTATCACAAAAAATCTGCTTTGATTTGAAATATTATAAAATTTAATAAAATAACAAACATAAATTACTCAAAAAAATCATTTAAATCATAAAAACATTTGCTTAGCAGCCAGTCCTTGAGTTGCCTCTTAAATTGTGCGCCCTTTAAGGCCTTAACATTTTCTGGTAAATTATTATAAACCTTAATCCCAGTTACAAATGTGCTTTTATTGAGTATAAAGCTGGAAGGCCGGACTGTACGCAAGTCATACCTATATTGGCTTCGCAAATTCACCTTAGAGTTAATTTTTTTAATAAAAATATCTTTCCTTTCGTTGACAAATAAACAAATTTCTAGTAGATATATACACGTCAGGGTTAATATTTTGTGGTTTTTAAACACAGGTCTTAGGCTCTCTCCATTTTTAACATTAAATATGATTCGCAAACATTTTTTTTGAAGAATAAAGGTCGATCGAACATTTACTGAGTTACCCCAGAATATTATGCCATAGGTGAGTAGAGGGTAAACATTTCCTTAATACGCCTGTATAGCTACCTCTTTTGATGTTATATTATTATACATAGGTCAACATATTTAGCCATCGGTGACAGCATGCAAAACTTGAACACTTATATTTAACATGTCATTTAAATAACATTAGCAAAAGAATAAAGTACATCATCATTCACATTTTACTTATGGGCAGAATAGGAAGTTCTTAGCTCTAAGTATTCCTTCACTGAGTAAAAACATTTTCCCAGCAACCAGTTTGGCAGCGTTTTCTTAAACTCCTTGAGTGGGAGGTTTATAAATCGCTTCGGCAATTTATTATATAACTTAATGGCCATTGGATAACAGCTACTTTTAAATAGTTTAGTTTTAATTGCAGGTAGGGTTAGCTTATCCGGGTATCGAGTAGTAATCGCACATGTATCACTGGTTTTCTTAAACAGATCTGGATGAGACTTGACAAAAATACATGTTTCCAGAATGTATATACTAGGTAATGTTAATAATTTCAGTTTTGTGAATAATGGCTTACAGGACGTGTACCGAGGGACATCACAGATTCCCCGGATACATTGTTTTTGTGCAATAAAAGCTCTATTAATCTGTATCGAATTTCCCCATATCAGGATGCCATATCTAAGTATAGAGCACACTATACTTTTAGGTATTTAAAAAAATGTAAACAAAACTACGACGTAATTTCTGCTTACGATAGTTCGTCAGCCAATAGAAGCAGAACACTGATACGTCAAAGTGCAATAAAACAGTTTTGATTGGCTGTTTAATAATGTCACGTGGTTTGGATTGTTTACATTTTTTTAAATACCTAAAATTATAGAGTATAGATGTATTTGTAAGATCAATATCCCAAAATCGTAATTTTTAAGTAGCAAAATTTATATTCGGTTTGTTTTCCGAATTTAGTGTTCAGTCGTTTTTTCTGTCCCATTAACTCCTATTACATAAATCAATTTGATAGTGACAACGAAACTCCGCTTGGCGGAGCTCCTATTTCTGGGCGGTTTGGCCCTTTGAAAACATAGCCTATCTATTTTGACCTAATTATTATTAAATCGGGTTAGGAAAACATGCAACTGGAAAAACTAAAATGGCAATTAGAAAATTGACGAAAATAATGTTTTAGAAAAACGGTGTTTTTTTTTTTGGTGATCAGTAACCAATTTTTCTAATTCAGTTATTAAGTAATGGCGATCACGTTTAAGTCGCAGTTACATGAAACAAAACTTATTTTTTTATGTAAAAAATATATTTTGAAATTAACTTTTAATTGAAATGAATTGTCACCCTACTAATTGTTTAGTCTATGAGTTAACAACACTTAACTGATAAGTTCATTGGCGTAATATCTGTCAAATTTCCCGCCAAAGCGAAGGCACTTGACGTATCTACTTCACTTCAATAATTAATGTAGGATGTCCATGTATCCAGTGGTGATTGGTTTTAACAATATCATTAACTTAAATAAATTAAACAGTGAGTTAATTGTTTGAGACATCAACCATTAAATTCAATTTTTGTTGCTTATTAATAATTTTCAACTCCTGATCACCGATAAAAAATCACCGTGAATACATCTTATGACTTTTTCTTTTTTTACAGATGGCGAGGACGAGATAGCAGACGAGTGAAATAACTCAACAGATCGTTGAGCTCTAGCTTTTACAATTTTCCAACTAAACTATGATGTAGGTACCCGTAACTTAATCTTACCTAGATTATTTATTTACGATTCTCTCGCCACCCTTTGCTTTCCTTATTTTTTTAAAGGATTGGAATTTTTCAATGACTTACATATTTGACATATTAATTTTTTAATTAGTTTATGCCGCGTTTTATTTTTAAACCAGTGATTACATTAGTTAGAAATGTCGTCAAAAAATTGGATCGACTTCGTATTTTTTTGCAATTCGCTTCTTTTTTTGTCCTGTGACTCCTTGCATGGGTATATAATAAATTAATATATATATACAATTTAACTCGAAAAAACAGTCCTTTCGGCAGCTTTCCTTTGAAATTCCTTTTTATATGCGTCTATCAAATTATAGGCCTCTGTTGTCACAACAAGTCGTTCACTGTTGAAATTCATTGCATCCCGTAAATCTTTCTAAGCTGCTTAAATAAATAAGTCTATTTCTCCATGTGCAATATATTTCGTTTGTTCAGGTACTTATTTGTAAACTAAAACCACGTGGTTCTGTTCTACAGCCAATCAAAATGGTTTGTCGAAATTTGACGCAACAATTTTCTGTTTTTATTGTCTTTCGAACTGTATCGCGTGTTTTGTTTTAACTAAGTACCTAAAGAAATGTAGTATAGACTAGGGCTTTCCTAGTCTGCTAATGTTTTCACAGCTCATTATGAATACGTTTTTTGAATCTGGGGTGTGATTCTGTAAATAAGCAAGCCTTATACGTTCGACCTATCGTGCTGCTAAATTGAAAATGCACGCGCTACAATGTGTTTTGTTCGCATTGACGGGACTACTTAATCTCGCCGCTTGGTATCACTCGTGCATTCGTTCACCTTTGCTTATTTACAGAATCACACCCCTGATCACATTGTCTTTGGTTGATTAAAAAAAAAAACATTCAGTCTATGATGCCTCGTGGCACTTTTCTTACACCCTTTGTTTATAATCAATGTGATTTTTTAACACTTTGTGCCTCAGATAATTCTTAGTTCCATCTAGGGAATGCAAATAACCGGTTTTATCCGGTTTTAACCGGTTATTTTCAAACAAAAACTGTTAATAACCGGTTAAATAGCATTCCCTAGTTCCATCATTATATTCCTTTTCTTTCAAGGTTTTCAATTAAAATTAATTCTTAAGCAGTCTTCCTCACTGAAATTGACATTGAAAAAATCACTACGTCACGCCATAAACAAAAAAATAAAAAGTTAAACCTCTTTTCACCATAAAAATAGCAATATTATATATATATTTTTTTTGTATCGTTATCTCTAGTTATACGAAGTTAGCATTTACATAAAAAAGCGAGGTTAGCAAGATTACCATAGACAAGATACGGTGGTAGAAATTAAATCTCGTACGCACGGTTTTTAAAAATGCATTCTGTCAGTTTAAGCTTGGCCAAAAAAGGCAACATGATTCAATTATTACCCAAAAAACTACTTGAGATTATTGTGGAGTATTATAAAGCAAGACGAAGGCCTAAAAAGAGATGGATGAATTTTGTGAAGAGATATGACAAAGGAGTGAATGCTAATATGACGGCTAATAGGTATGAGTGGGAAAAAAAATACTGTTCCGACCCCAGGCGAGGAGGTGAGTTGGGGGGTAAGGGTAAGGAGAGATCTTTAATACCGGTGTTCAAAAATAAAATGGTTATTCTTGCTAGCCACAGTCTCCGTTATGGTCCGAAGTAGAAGTCACCGATTTTGGCAATTTCTTTAGGTACTTTAATAATTTTTGAACAAGTTAAAACTGCATAGTTATTCTAAACAGCCAATCAAAGCGATGTTGTTGAACTTTGACGTATCATTGGTCTCCTTCTATTGGCTAATGGAACGTCACGTGGTTTTGTTTGTTTACATTTGGTTAAAGCCTAAACAAATGGATTATATTGATATTAAGTGTTCGTTTTCAGCTACTCTTAAAGGACTCTAAAATATTTTAGAGTGACTTTCAAATTTAAGTCGAAACGGGCATAGGTCTTGTAATCCAGAATTCGACGGACTAATTTAACTGGTTATGACTGATGATACGTTCCTGGGTGCAAAATTTCCTTTTCTGAATGGCCCTTTGTCACGTTAGTCCGTCGAATTATGAATTCTGGTACGGCCGCTATGATTTAATGAAGCGTGCTATTTGTGCTTAAAGCATTTCTATTGTAGTTATATGCCAATTCATTGTGGGTGAGGCGGACGGGCGTTTTTAACATTGCAATCATTTGACCAAAGTAATAATAAAATTAAAAATGAAATAATTTTATTAAATTTCGAAATTAAGTTGTAAAATTTAATAAATGTGTTTTGGTTGTAAGTAGGAACAGTATACACATTTAAAAAAAAATGCTGAACACCAAATGTATGGATTGAAAAGATGGTTGGCTTATTATAAGAATAATTTAGGTTATTTTAACTTTACTTGGTAATAAGAATGTGTTATTTCTTAGTTTCCCCCTCCGTCTCACCGACCTCGTTACCTCAGTTCAGTAAGTTTCTTTTGTACACTTCTATTTGTTATCAGTATTTAAAAATTTTTGCTTGTGTAAATGATCTCTAGAAAACTAACTACATAGGAGCATTATTGCCATAGATGGTTTTGATACGGTTTCTATATCAACAAAGAGTGAAACAGATGAATATCCAATGCCAAAGATAAAGAAAGACGGCATCTCAAATTATATTAGTTTATATTAGAGGCAACTTTATTGAATTTTGGTAATATTGTTCCTATGTAGTAAAGATCTATATTCGAATAAAATTTTACTACAAGCACAAATTCAAATCTCAAATAAAATGTTGAATTTAAATGAGGGCCTGATGCACGCCTATTGTAATGCCAAAAGGTAGTAAGTGCGTATAATGCCAATTGGTACTCACTGATATTGTGAATGGTAATGAATGTGATATTTTTGTAGGTGCTTGTTTTCTATGCCATTCCTAAACTTAACGTAAATGTCGAATAATATTTCTAATTTTGATATGAGATGATAGGCTTTTACCATGGTTCTGTAAATATGACTTCCCTATAAGAGTCTTACTCAGGGTATTCAATACCAATGCAACTAACCAAATGGTTTGCGACCATAGAATAGCGTTTGGCATCTCGTCCAGTAGAGTTCATAAATACCTTGTCACTTTAATCGCTGTGACAATTTATATGGTAGTTTAAACATGACATTAAATAGACAAGGTACTAAAGTGTGGCCGGCTGTCATTCTGAAATCATAATGTCCAATTATTTGATTTGGTTCGCAAATCCATGGCAGTTTTGTGGGACAACTTGTAACTTTGATGAGGAAATTGCATTAAATAAAATAAAAGTGAAAATATGGTTCCAAATGAGCTAGCGGTCAAGATCACACGAAGCCATTGAAGTGGATGCCCGCCATCTTCAAGGGGCACGACTATGACTGGGAGACTTCGACGACAGGACAGGATTCACCGTACAACGTTGCTTATATATACTTGACATTGGCAAAATTACGTTATTATGTAGACGCCATTAAATAAATAAATAAATAATAAAGTGCACACATATTTTATGAACTGGACTGTACCAGTGGCCATAGGTCGTGGTAGATTGTGAGTCACCATTCATGATACCAGAATTTTAAAACACCAGATATTCAAAATATTGGAATACCAAAGTTTAATGGCGCGTCTACTTTATTCGGCTTAAGTCGGATTCGACCAAACGAGAATAAGGTCTTATACCTAGATTAAACGCCGAATTTGTATAAACTAATCTAGATTAAGTCTTATCCATTAACCTACCGCCAAACAGCAGTGTTCGCATTGTTGTGTTCCGGTTTGGGGATAAGACAGCCGGTGAAATGACTAGCATAGAGGCATTCCGCTCATTCCCGAAATACCAGAATTTTAAAATACCAGAATACTCTCTTTACCAGATTCCCAAATCACCAGCTTCGAAATATTAGGTAAGCATAATCAACGATACCGAAATTTAAATGTTATTTTTTTGAGATCCATGTATATTGAGAATCTGGTATTTTAAAATTCTGGTATTTCGGGAATGAGCGAGGCATTCCATCTTAGTCCTCAGGGTTGGCAACGCATTTGCAGTCTTAGGATTGCTCTACAGTCTTGTGAATGCGAATGTCTATGGGTCACAGTTTCCACTTACCATCAGGTGGCCTGTGTGCTCGTTTGTCTTCTCTACGCCATAAAAAAAAAAAAAAAAAGCAGTTTGGTAAAATCGATGGTTAGTAGTGGTATTCGACTGTAGTCCGTTTTTGGTCACCAAATTAATGTAAACGCGGCAATATCCTTATTGAAGTGTTGTTTATTAGTTTTGACCAATATTACAAATCTGGAATTTTAAATTGTGGTTTATCGCCAATGAGGTCCTAACAGTGTAATGCGTTTACTCGCAAATTCGATGACAAATATTTAATACACTCAAATGCCCTGGGGAGACTTCAATGTATGATAATTATAAACTACTGGGTTCTAAAAACCTTATATTATAAGCTTTTGATGAAATATTATTTGAAATTTACAACTGAATATTTGTATCTGAACTGTGTCAAAGATGGACGTTTACGCTCAAAATGCAAGTAGTGTGTATTCGATTGTTCTCGGTGCAAATAATGCAACCTTTATTATTAAACCATATCATTAAACTCTGGTGTTTTATTTAATTAAAACTTATCGTACTCAAAACACATCAGTTTCTGAATAATGATATTGTTAAATATATCATCATTCAAAAACTTCATGGTTGTTTTGTCTAGATTACCTTCTTATCTGAGTACTGTAGTATATTTTTAGAAATGGAATGCATTTTCCCCACAATGCCAATCTATATTAATATTATAAAGCTAAAGAGTTTGTTTGTTTGTTTGTTTGCTTGAACGCGCTAATCTCGGAACTACTGGTCCGATTTGAAAAATTATTTCAGTGTTAGATAGCCCATTTATCGGGGAAAGCTATATATATCACTCACATTAACATCGTCAGTCATAATAATCCTAACTACGTTAAGGAAGACTGTAGTTAGTGTCACGCGGACCGTCAGTACGGTTCGCTCCGCACAGACCGATCTAAGGCTGGTTTTAGAGTCACGCGGACCGATCGATCTGATTTAAGCTTAGGGAGTGTTTTAGAGTAATGCGGACGGTCCGTGCGAACGACCGTCATTATCTGTATTAGATCGGTATGTGCGGAGCGATCCGTACTGACGGTTGCGTAACTCTAAAACCAGCCTTATACAGATAATGTCGGTTGTCCGCGCGGACCCGTCGCGTCCGTATTACTCAAAACTCTCCCTAATCGATCGATCTGTACTGACGGTCCGCGTGACACTAAGGCCCGTCAAAAATGAGTGTTCTATGGTTTGACGTCTCTTGTGACGGACCTCTCAGCCAAGATGAGTTTATTAATACAGCCCTAAAACCAGCCTTAGAATTGCTTAGTTTAATCAGTAGTTTTGAAAATTCATGGTTGCGTCAGTGAATGTAAAATTAAAAAGTTGGAGCGCATCATCTTAGTTTAGAACTAGGTCAATTTCCTTTTTTATTGTGTGAGATTTGTCCTCTGATATTTACTTATTTTTTATAATCTTGAATTAAAATACTAGATCGTTTGATCCTTTGCCTTTAGCCTTAGGGCCACTTGCACGAAAAGTTTAACCCTGGGTTAAGAAGGCCCACTTGCACGCAGAATTTAACCCTGGGTTAAGGCACTAACTCGAGTTAGTAGACGTCAGATTCATACGAAACTTTTCGTGCAAGTGGCCCTTAGTGAGCTGAAAGTTATAATAAAACCCAAATATTTTCACTACGTTTTTATTATTAAAACACAATACATTATAACTATAGTTCATTTATTGTAACAAGTAAAGAAATAGCGTCGTGTGAAAGTTGTACTCCTGTACTTTAGAATCATGCACGAAAAATTCTATAAAATAAAATAAAAATTCAACAAAAAGTTTACTTAACCGTAACTGCAACTATGATCCCAGGTAAATCGAACAATTTTGTACCTATAAACATACTTGACACTTCACTTATTATATTTATAGTTCTAGCAACCTCAATGTTCTACAAAATTCTTGGTACTTATTGGTACCTTGGCGCTACTAGACGCCGCTAATACAAGACCATTTAGCTCGTCATTTCGTAGAGGACCCAAGCAATTGACGACACAGCTTCGTATGACATGGAGAAAGCAGAGCACTGGCTACCCGATGGTAAGTGAGCTGCTATCCATGGACAATTACAATTTGAGGACTATTACCTCTATGCTGGACCGTCTAATTTACAACGTAACACCAGTACCTATAGATTGGACTCATATTAGTGCCGAATATTCTCATGGCAACTATATTGACGAGACGCAACATGACGCATGGCATTTTAATAGTGTTCCGGTCACCCAAACCACAGGAAATTGGTGTTAGAGCATTCACTCCAAGGCTATTAACCTAATATCTCATTCACTTAGTAAAGCACATTTTCATTTTGCAGTGAAAATTGACGCCAGCCTTTTGAATTAGAGGACACTACCCAAGAGATCGAATCAGGAATGAGATCCACAAAGCAGTAATTATTAGCTCTTTGCTTTAGGACACATGACGACCGCATAGAGACCAAGGTCCTAACTAAATTCTTATTGCAGGAAATTGACTTATTGTTAGATGCCTTAACCCAGTAGTGGTCTTTCGGGTGATATGAAATGTAAGGTCTAATCTAAGCCATGCCGTGGAGAACGCTGCAACTATTTGAACACTTTTCCCGTGAAATACGCTAACCGAAGACGGCACAAACTACGCAATCTGGAAATGTCTACGTTCATTTTTAACGCATTCAGCTGTTTCATGTCACTCTAGAAAACGAAGGCAAATTAAATTAAAGCCAAACCACAAACATGACAGCGAGGTAATATATTATACTTCAAAATCCAAGCGTCATATATTTGTGATCGGGCGTTCTTATAGCGAAATCACAATTATTATGTCAAAAAAACGGAAATACACATAACACTATTTCAGCTACAAAATACAGGTCAAAATATGACAATGGGCGACTCACTACCATCCCTGAACAATTATTTAAATCTCGTCATTTAAATTATGAAATATACAACAATTTGATTATTCCTCTGAACCAATAGTCAACGGCAATAATATTCCAAGATCGGTACTAATTTAATTTACTATTGCAGTGAATTTAACTATTGGATTCACTATTAGTGTACTGATATGGAAACTCCAAATACTTAACACCATTTATCGATATTATTTAAGTTTTCACTACTAGGCGCGCACTGGTTTCTAGGCAAATAACAAAATGCAATTTTTGGTGGAAAGTGTTTCAGACTTTCAGAAGAGCTAGTATGACTACCCTGAAATTAGTTTTGAAACATGTTATCTTCTACACCGGGCCTTGTTTTGTTTAACAAACAGTAGCTGCATGTTGTGACCTCTTTAAACCCGGTTTAAAACTAATAAAATTTTACACAAAGATATAAATGCTTTATATTTACATCTGATCATAAGAATTGACAATCTGAAATGACTTTAGCCCTGCTTCGCAACCAAGTCAAGACTCTTACAATTTTATAGACGGACAGTTTTTTCCAAAAAGTGTTTATATTAGTTATTAGAATCATAGAAACCAGTGCATACTAGTTTTCCAGGGCACACTTATAGTAGTTAATAGCGTTGATTAACATCACGCAGTAGTTATTGTCGTGGCGTCATTTGGTATTGATTCTTCGACTTTCTTCGTCTCAACGATGGGTGCTTTCTCTTCAGTTCCGTTGACTTCTGGCACCGGTGTTGCTGCTACGTCTTCTTTCATTTCAACATCAGGTTTCTCAACGGTCGGTTCTTCTTTTTTATCCTCTTGGGGCTTGTCTGTGGTCTCTGCAATGGTCTCGGACACTTCAGGCTTGCTCTCTGGTTCGGGTTGTGATTCCTTTTCACTCTCTGGCGTTTCTTTTGGTTCCGTTTCCGCTTTAGCTGGTTCCGTTTCCGTTTTTGCTGCCTCTGGCTCAGGTTGTGTGTCGTCTTTTTTGTCTTGTGTATTGTCTGTTGAGCAGAAGATTAGTTATAATAGTAAGTATACAAATGTTTATTGACTATACGGAGATGAGAATGCGTGGTCATAGGCAATTATTATTTTTTATTTACCAACACAAAACAGTTCAAATTCTTAGGTACATTGTAAATGCCGTAAGGATATGAGACTCCGCAACACTGCTGCTTTTCAGTCTCCTACAAAAAATTACAACTAACTTGACAAAGGTAGGTTCGCAACCCAGACGGCAACAAAACAGCAAAAATACATTACAAAATATATATTTCAAAGCAGATGTAAATGAGGACTTTCAAAAAATGAGTATTTATTTTGTCTTCCATTTTGAGAGAAAATGTCGGTATGTTGTGGTTAGAGAAAATATTTTTCCCGATATGCCCTCAAAAAGTGTTAGTTTTGCTACCTAGAAATGTTGGTTTTTGATTCAGCAACTATTATTTGGTATATTGCCCAAAATAATAATCCCCACAGATTTATTTTTTAAATATAATATATTTTTTAGTTCAATTACAGATATTCTCAATTTTTGTGATTTTTTACAGTTTCAGTAACATTCTTGAATTAAATTAAAATAAAAATGAAATTCAAATACTATTCTCACCAGTTTCGTCTACATCCATTGGGGTTTCCTTCTTCTCATCACCATTTACCTTCTGAAAACAAAAAAACATGTCATTCCCAAACACAACAAAAAAAATAGGACCATACAGGACATCACAAACTAAAATAATAAACAAAAACTATGTTCTATACCCTCACCTATGTTACTCGAATCAAATTTTAATTACTATCCGTTCAGGGTCTCTTCTACTCGATAAAACCATGTTGCTTTTGACTGTGAATAAAGCATCCGTCACTCTCGTACTTATATACATGTCAGAAAGTGACGGATGTTATATCCAAGTTTTGTCACGCGACCAACGCAGCCATATTAGGCAGCCTGTTATCGTATTGCCAACGTTATTGCTCTTATTTACTTGACAATAATGGCGGCCTAGTTATAAACAATACGACAACGTGTCATAAGCAATATGGATTTACTAAGTGAAATAGAGCATTATCTCAACATAAAAAAACCAAACTACCCCGATTTTCAAACCATATTAATGTTATAAAAGAGGACTTTCGCGATTAAATCACTCGATAATTCCAGTTTTATAATATTGGTATAAATATCCAACTAAGGTTTGTTTCAATAGAACTTGCCAACAATGTAAACAAAACATTCAATGAGATATCCATATTCTAGGACTATTTTATTCTTTTAATGGTTTAGGATAATGATGTGGAAAGAATTGATTAAATAACACATGGTTTTAGCAGTATTTGATGATGTAGAATGGAAATTAAAGACATTTTGAATACAAAGTTTGTTTACATTGTTGGCAAGTTCTATTGAAACAAACCTTACATATGTTACGCTACCCCAGACTATTGAATTACTCGAGGGACACAAGTTAATTTGACACGAAAACCATCTAAAACCAATCTAAGTAACGCCATATTTTTTTATGAACCTGTCCACACGGTGAAGATATTACAAGATTTGAAATTTTCGCAGTATCGCCTAGCATTGCCCGATGTGTAACTTGGCCTTCAGAACAATCGAATGGCAAGTTCGACGTTTTATTATCATTTATTTATTTAATCTTCATTACACAAAGAAGTTCAAATGGCGGACTTCATGATTAATGACATTATTCACCAGTCAACCAATCATACAGAAAATAACAGTAATTAAACAAAGCAATGAACATACCTAATTTCTTTAAACCGAGTTGAAAAATAATATAACTTTAGTTTTGTCTCGTCTTTCCGAATATACATAAGTAAGATTTTTTATTTCTGAAAATTACAGATATACCTATGAAATGTATACGTTAAGACTGCGCCGAGCGTACGCCGTATGTACAGTGGCGCCCTCATTACTATTATTGTGTTTTCTAATAAACTAAAATATTTTCTTGAAATTGTATGGTAGGTTTTTGTAGTACAAATGAAAACAAACTTATAGGGTATATCACAAAGTTTAATAACGATTCACCTTTGAGTTATCAACTGAACGGAAAAAAGTGGACACCTTTTCCCGTTAAGCTGACTACTCAAAGGGTAATTGTTATTAAAGTTTCTTACGTATGCCATAAATTGTCTTTTTACTTGCGCTACAAACACGTATCGTCTGATTGCAAGGAAATTCTTTAGTTAATTAGAAAACACAATAATAGTAATGAGGGCGCCACTGGACGCTCGACGTTTGCTCGGTGCAGTCTTAATATCAGTTTGTTTTATAAAAATCTCGGAAAGTTACACGGTGTTAGTTAAAAATGAATTACTTACTCAAAAAATGTGGTAATTTATCAAGTCAACTTATTATTTTAACCTTAGAATTGGTTTATGTATTATTGTAAATTATAAATAGGTGTATCCCAATCGGGAAATGCTATGCATATTCCACGCAATATACCGTATATATCCTGTATAACTTGTACATTATCTTCATCGTGTCGGACTGTCCAAATCAAACGTTCCAAATAGGTAGTGCAATGTAGCGCAGACGGCCGACCGCAAACGATTCTAGTTTTGAAACGAGTTTCCATAATATTATTGTATTGTTTCACGTACAGCCCGAATTATTAAAAAAAAAAACTAAAACTGGGGAAGGAGTCTTTACAAGGACAGAAATATCTATATTAAATAATACAAGTATCTAAAACATTTGAAAGGTTATTTAAGACTGCGCCGTGCGTACGCCGAATGTACAGTGGCGCCCTCATTACTTATTATTGTGTTTTCTAACTAAAGTATTTTCTTGAAATTGGACGCTGTGTTTTTGTACTACAAATGAAAATACCACTTATAGGGTATATCGCGTAGTTTAATAACAATTCACCTTCGAGTTATCAATTTAACGGAAAATAGTGGCCACCTTTTCCCGTTAAGCTGACTACTCAAAGGGTAATTGTTATTAAAGTTTGACGTATCCCGTAAATTGTGTTTTTACTTGCGCTACAAAAACGATTTTAAGGAAATTCTTTAGTAAATTAAAAAACACAATAATAGCAATGAGGGCGCCACTGGACGCTGGACGTTTGCTCGGTGCAGTCTTAAGTCGTAGTGAAAAAATAAATAATATTTGTGTTTATTTCTATAACACAAGATACGAACCAACTTGTATACCGATATACACGTTGATTAGTATCAGAACAATTTTAAAGTAACCAACGGAAGATGGGGTCCCTCAGGAAGAGAATTCTAGCTGTTAAGTTTTATTATATGAAGCAGTTTATGGTTAAAAAAAAAACTACAAAATAGATGAAAAATTCAAGAGGACGCCGACCGTCCAGTGGCTCCCTCATTACTATTGTGTTTTCTAATAAACTAAAAGTAGAGTATTGTCTTGAAATCGAAACGGTTTCTTTGTTGTACTAATAATTACATACAATTTATAAGGTATATGATATATGACATAATTTATTGTTAGTATGAATTGAACTATGAGTGAGTAACTTATCAGAAAAAAGTATTTCCGTTAGCTTGACTACACGAAGGTTAAAGGGTAACTTTGTCGTATATTACACTGAGTATTAATTTGTGAGACAAAAATCAATCCTTTGATGTCAAGACAATACTTTTGGTTTATTAGAAAACACAATAATAGTAATAAGGGCACGGTCGGTGCAGTCTTAATAAATGCCCCATTTTAATGGTATTTTGCACACAAGTAAGAGTTCTAGATAACTTTTCATCACTTTACTTTCCATGGTAATGTGGAAGAGATATAAGAGTGTGCAGGCAAAAGCGAGTAAAATAAAGTCTACTATTGCACTACCTATTCGGCATGCCTTGATAAGACGCATTCGGCGAATGTTAACGACTGTCGAAATACCAAAAAATGTATAGAATTGACGTAAAGTGCCGTTCAGGCGCGTCAGAAGTCTATAATTCCATGATTCATAATCTTAATTTGACCTATAGTACCCGGCAGATAAGAAGTCAAGTCTGACAATGCACAACTATGTAGTTTCTGAATATGGATAATGTTGACGGCAGTCAAACAATTCTGTTATTAATATTCCTTCACACGCAACAATATAGATAGATCTTTGTTTAGTGGCATATGTCATTTGTGTTGCCACTGTGATTTCGCCAATGTCAGGTTTAAGGAAGGCACACGTTTTAACGAAGAACAATTTTGAATAAAAATAAAATAGGTACAAATAATGTTTCGGTTTCATATATTTACAACAAATACTTACATGTTTATAACTTAATTCTATATTTATGAATGAAACTAACTAAATGTTTAATGAGAGGACTATTTACAAGAGTTAATAAGTTTTTCATATTTATAGGACGAGGGAATTCCAAAGTAAGTTTTAACGAGAGCATGGTAACTTAGGGCACGAAAAGAAAATATGATCAGGAGAGCCTTCGTCCAAACCGCACTCACAAACTCATAAAGAGAGCTATCCTTTATCCTGATCGTAGCTAATTATATATTCCTTCACACGCAACAAATAAGTTTATCATTGTTTTACTGCTATCAACAATGTCAATAATCCGAAACTTCATGGTCGTGCAATGTGTCAGGATTTACTTCTTATCTGCCTTGTACTAAATGCATCGTATAGGTGGTATAGGTGCTACCTAATTCCATACATTTTAAGTTTTTTAAAGTCGTCAGCGTCCGTGGAGCGTCACTTGTCGCGGCCTGAGGCCATAGCCAAGATGCAATCTGCTAACTAGCGTTTCTATTCGTATCGTTTTTAAACCAATCGCGTCACTGGTATATCACTTGACTCTTCGTATCATATCATATACAAGGTTGTTACAACCTCTTTAAATTACGATGCTGACCAATTTTCAAGTTTTCATTGATGAAAATCTTTTCCAAATTCAAAACTATTTTGATCCATTCTAATCTCGATCGATATTTGGGATTCTCATAGCAACCTTCAAATAAAAAAACATGAATATCTGTTCTCTATGCTAAATGGTACAGTCACGAGATTTAATTTGGTACCCACCTTAGGTCCAAAGCAAACCTCGAAGTCGCGGTGGCAATAACGTCAATTAACTAGGGACTTCCTTCCGATATAAAATTTATCAACTGAATGCTTATTTGGAAGTGACACTTCATATTAGCTGTAAAGTTTACCTACAGAATACGAGGGCTGCCTTTTAAGTTGTGTCGTTTGGAAAAACTAAAGACAATTTAAGTGTTAAATGGTATTTATTGTTTTTCAAAGTAATCACCGTGACATGTAATACACTTTTTCATTCGATCGAACCAGTTTTCGAAACACTTATTCCAGTCCGAAGTCGGGGTCTCCAAAATGGCCGTTTTGTATGCCTCAACGGCTTCTTCAGGCGTCTGGTACCGTTGACCACGAAGTCGTTGCTTGATTTTTGGAAAAGTAAAACAATCGTTAGGGCTTAAGTCTGGACTGTACGGCGGGTGTTCCAGAATTTCGACGTTTTGCTCTTTTAAAAACGCAATTGTTTGCCGGGCGGTGTGCGAGCTCGCATTATCGTGGTGCAGTCTTATACGACGTCTTGGGTTATTTTTTCGAAACTCGCCGATGACTTCTGGTAAACAGACAGTGGTATACCAGTCAGCATTAACCGTTTTACGATCCTCGAGCACGATGGTGGCAACGTGGCCACTTTTCGCCACAAACGTGGCGACCATTTTTTTCGAAGTGCTCCGTGAGCGTATTACTTTGGTTGGTTTTGGCTCATCTTGGAACACCCAAACAGTCGACTGCTGTTTAGAATCGGGATCGTAGGCATATATCCAAGATTCGTCACCACTGATAATGTCGTAAACATGTTTCGAGTTTCCTCGGTTGAATTGCCGCAGAGTTTTGCGACACCATCGAACGCGAGCCGTTTTTCGGTCTTCACTGAGTAAATGTGGTATCCAGCGTGAGATCAACTTTTTTACGCCTAAGTGATCATGCAAAATACTGTGAACACTGGTCCCTGAAATACTTAAGGAAACTTCTATCTCACGGTGTGTCGCATGGCGATCGTCGACGATCAGTTGCCGTACAGCATCAATGTTCTCCTGGGTTACGGCTGTTTTTGGTCGACCTTCACGATGTCTATCACCAAGACTAGAGCAACCACGTTGAAATTCTAAATACCAGCGTTCCACAGTCCGGAGACATGGTGCTTTATCATTGAAAACCGTAGTCAACTCTTCGAAGCACTGAAGTCGCGTTAAGCCCCTTTTGAAGTTGTAAAAAATTATCGCACGTAAATTTTCCTTCGAAATTTCCATTTTCACAACTGACTTGTCAACTTTGAACGAACGCTGTACTAAAACAGTTGGGCCGATTTCGAGTCATTCTTTTGTTTTCGAATTCTAAATTCAAATATTTTAAGATGACACTAGTTCTTTTTTATGCAATCACGGGAGGTTTGCAAACGACAGAACTTAAAAGGCAGCCCTCGTAATTGAAAATTAACTAAAATGTGATGATTACTACCCGTCAATGTTACCTATATAGGAGTTTTTAGGACATTTCTAGGAATTTTAAAAAATCAACCTTTGCAACTAAATTTTTATTTCATCAATTTCCATGCAAAGTAAACTAAAACCTAAAAGTACATCCATAAAGTATGAAAACCGTTATCTTCCTTAATCGACCTTTACGGACTTCAATCTTCATACTGTATAAATGATACAGTTTAATAGGTATTGCAAGTTGCATATTAATAACATACGTCATCTCATAGTCATAACATAACTATTGTCATAAGAAAGTCCAATTTATCGATGAGATAATATCGCTTGGAAGTCCCTAGCAAAATTTTATTCGTACCACCGCGACTTCGAGGTTTGGTCCAAAGTCAATCTGACATTCTAGAACAATAAGGTCGAGTTTCCTAAAAGTTACAAATGACTTGACATCTCTAATGACATTGACGACTTCAAGCATATTTTTCTTGAAATGTGTCCCAAATTAACGCTCGTGACCGTAGCTACATACTGATAATTTATTATTTTATATATTATTTCATGTGCCAAAGCTTCTGTTTCAACCTATTGACTGTTAAAAGCAGTTTATCGAATGCGTAATTAGTTGTTTTGTATTGTTTAAATGGGTTCACTGAAAATCAGCGTCGAGGCACTTCCATGCCTTGGCACATGCTGAGTGGACTCCTTTTTGAGACCACCTTCAAAACTGTACTATTTACCTACTATTTTTTCTAGTTTTAAGCAAGTTGTAATGTTGTTATGTGGTTTCAAATAAATAAATCATTCATTCATAATTAATAAAACTGCAGTCTAATTGAACAAGCGATTTTATTACCTACAACTCCTGCAAACCCGTCTCCAACACCACCGGGTCTTCGTGATACTTACTCTGTACTGTCAGACTGACGCGATTGGTTTAAAAGCTAAACGAATAGAAACGCTAGTTAGCGTTACGCATGTCGGTCAGGGCGCCTGCATTCTACTAACGAATCTTAAGTCCTAACCGATCTAGAGTTGTCGGTGTTTGCGGCCGCTCGTCGAAGCCGAAGCCGTGGGATTTTTCCGTTGCTTCTTGCCCTAGATGCATCAAATTCATTTAAAAAAAAAATGACGTATAATCTTGTCAACAAATTGCGTAGCGAATGGAACCACTATATCAAGTGGCTACCACCACACAGAGCTAAAGTTAGTTTCTGAGTTTTAGTCGTTTTGTAGTAATATAAAAGATATACACGGTGATTTTTTTTTGGTGATCAGGAACCAACTTTTCTATTCAGTTTTAATGGCGATCACGTTTATTACACAGTTACATGAAACAAAACTTGTTTTTTTATGTAAAAAATATATTTTGAAACTAACTTTTCATTGAAATGAATTGTCACTCTACTAATTGTTTAGTCTATGAGTTAACAACACTTAACTGATAAGTTCATTGGCGTAATATCTGTCAAATTTCCCGCCACAGCGATGGCACTTGACGTATCTACTTCACTTCAATAATTAATGTAGGATGTCCATGTATCCAGTGGTGATTGGTTTTAACAATATCATTAACTTAAATAAATTAAACAGTGAGTTGATAGTTTGAGACATCAACCATAAAATTCAATTTTTGTTGCTTATTAATAATTTACAACTCCTGATCACCGATAAAAAATCACCGTGTATATCCCCTGGAACGTCGACGATTTAAGATTTTCATATATTTAGTATGGGACGTGCGGCAATGACGCCGGTGCCAGACGTCCGAGAGGATATACAAGTATGTGTTTCTGTATATCAGTACGTTTAGCTAGGAGGTTAGTTTTCAACTAAAACGAAGTCTAAGAACGATCCTTGTGGCAGTCGTGTTTCGTAATTTCAAACAATATTTTTTCTTGCCAGTTTTGTTTCAATGATGGTCGACTTTTGAATCTCACTTGGTGGCTCACCAAAATGGCCGTGTATTACCAGAAAAAAAAACTGTCGCAATCTAGCTAGTGTTACAAATATTTTTTTATCGATATATCGATAGTTGTGTAATAGAAAGTCTATGAAAAAAAAAACATTTTACGTGTCACTACATAGTATAAAACAAAGTCGCTTTCCGCTGTCTGTCCCTATGTATGCTTAGATCTTTAAAACTACGCAACGGATTTTGATGCGGTTTTTTTTAATAGATAGAGGGATTTAAAAGGAAGGTTTACATGTATAATAAATGATTTTTTTATGAACGGGTGTTACAGAAAACTCATATAAACCGAAGCGAAGCGAGGGCGGGTCGCTAGTTTTGTATAAAGTTATATAGAAACAGATGCGATTCCTTCTTCGAAATCCGTCAGCACACACAGCAGCACGTGACATTATATTTGGTTTGTAATAGTGATAGGAGTAGATAATCATTATATTTTCAACATTCTCTGGGAGTAGACAGTTTCTGACGTGTCTATTATTTTCCATGAGGTAGTATAGTCACTTCATTCAAAGTTTTACCCCTTAGTTACCCGACGGGTTATTTTATTACTTGATATGAAAAAGTAGGAGTTAAAATTTTGATGGAATAACACATGTAAAACAAATGTCGCGAATGATTGTAAAGTAATGTACACTCGGGAGCAAAAGTATCGGGTCAGAGTGCATTTTTCATACAAACGAGGCTATTTCGAAGCCTTGGTTCCTCGCCAGGGGAGGCTTGTAGTGAAATCTGATGATGTATGCCCCGAGCATCGATACAGGACTTCCAGAGTGCCTAGGACACCCAACTGATTGAATTTGCGGTTAACGCCGGAATTGTGCATGTTCAGAAAAACATCTAAAATGACACTAAAATGTAAGGAAATCCAAATGCGAACCCTAACTCTCTCGCTGTGGTGTCAACTGATTGTGCGATCAGTTAGGTGTCTTAAGAACTTTTGACCTCCTCTATTGAACCTCGGAGTACCCACCTTTAAACCTCACTCAAAATAACCCCTGGCTAGGAACCAAGGCTTCAAAATAGCCTTGTTTGTATGAAAAACGCACTCTGATCCGATATTTTTGATCCTGAGTGCAATAAAAAATAATACTTGATATCGATAAAAAAATATTTCTAACACTAGCTAGATCGAGTGCGAGATGCGAGTCTTTTGTTTTGCCGCGAAAAATCCGCGCTCTGGTAATTACCATGGTTACGGTCTCAATGATTTTCATGCCGGCGCCACACGCTTGGCGTTTGCCGCAAACTCTGCAGGACGCAGCTATACATTGGGACGAGATGGAAATACATCGTGCTCACTCTAAGATATAGTTGCGGCATGCAGTGTTTGCGGCAAACACCAAGCGTGTGGCGCCGGCATCAAAAGTTCGTATTTTTGAAACTCACGGGTGACCAAAATTCTAACACCTATGATATAGAATACGAGTGACCCACTCGTAAATGTAAACTTGCAGTGACCTGGGCCATCAGCTGACGCAGACGTTAATAAGTATAAAATATAACTTTTCACAAATCATTAAAAGACAACAAACCACAGGAGTAACGACATTTTAATAGATACGTTTAGTTCTACGCTCAACTCCAGTGACTGCTAATAAATAGGGATTGCTTATGACAAAAAAACCGGTAATTTTAATAAAATTGCGTAGGACGGGGCTCAACTAGACGCAATGTCTATGACAGGGCAGGTTAGCTACATTCAAGAATACGACAAAAAGGGAAAAATAAGAGTCAGTTACTTCTTTTAGATAAATAGATTTATGAAAAGTCAAAAATTGTGTATATCGTCGCCGTAGAGCGAAAATTCACCAAGTCGAAAAATGGCCGAAATTTAGTTATGAATGTCATCGAAATCGATTTTTTTTTGTGCAAATTTCAGTCTTATTATTATGGACATAGCTATTATAGTTTCGATTTTAAAAAGTAACAGAAGTCATTAAATTATACTTCGTCTCTCACTACGTAAGGGAAGAATTACCTAATTCGTTTGATTATTTATGGTCTAAATGAAACCGTACAATGAATGCACCTAAATCGTCTTGGTAACTTTTTCTCTAAATATTCCGAAGTCACGATCAAGAACTACTTTATTCAAAAAGTCACTAAAATTACTTAGCTAATTTCTGAGTAATAGTTTTGTCAGAAAATATGAAAGCGAAAACTAACTAAGTCTATTTAATGATTTCTCAATCGTCACACATAGACAATGTGGACAGTTTATTGTAAACGAAAATTGATTAAACTGTTTGAGTTAGTTTTTTCCTATTAAACAGGGTACCAATGCTTGTTTAGATCATTAATTAATTACATGTGATGAATATTTGTACGACTTCAACGTGCGTCGATGTAATATAGGTGAATTTCGCGCGTAAGTTAGTTAATTTTTTCGTGAGTGCGGCAATGAGGTAAGTATTTTTGTTATTAAAGTTTCTCAATTAAGTAATAATGATTATACACCGTGCCCGGGACGTACCCGAAGGATTATAACCTTCGATTCTAGACCCTATTTGGAGTATATAATGTGGTATAACATTTACCGCCTGTTTTTCAATCGACAAGTAAAGGATATTTGACGGATAAGTTTAGCCCTTTCTTTGTCGTACACTTGAAAATAGACAAGGAGAGAGACAACTTTATGTGACAGATAAATTTACTTGTCGATTGTGAAACAGGCCCTTAGTGATTAAATTAATTTATGTTGTACATTGATGATATTGCTATTTACAACATGAATCTTTCTTGGTAAATAATGCTTAATGTTAAGGCGATAGAGTTCAAATTAAATAAACTATGGAATTGTTTTTACAGAATAAAAATCTCGGAAATTGTGCGTTATTGGACTACATGTTATACCACATTATATACTCCAAATAGGGTCTAGAATCGATGGTTAAAATCCTTCGGGTACGTCTCGGGCACAGTGTAATAACTACATTATTACATCATCGTTTTGGTGGAAAAAAACAAACATTTTAAATAACGTACTAGGTATACTGTTTTATAGGTTCCTATTGAGATGTACGTGTAATTGGTAAGCCAAGAAGAACAAGATTGACCGCAATGTAACTAAATGTTTTTCATTACTTGCAGTGTGATGCCTAATGCTTGTTTTGTTTGAATTCTCTTGCCTGTTTAGCAAATTTCTGTTTTTTTTATAAATCTTATAACCAATGGTCGGAATAAGGAGTGCTGAGGTTCGTTACCCGGGGTGTGATTCTCTCAGTAGCATGACTTCTGTCGACAAGATCGAACGTATAAGGCTGCCTAATTGAGAATGCACGTGCTAAAATGTGTTTTGTTCGCTCTGACGGGACTACTTAAACTCGCCGCTGCTATATTCACTCGTCCGTTCGTCCGACCGCGTGTTTGAGAGAATAACAATTATGAGTGAGAGATGAATACCTACGTTTTCATTTATAAAACCATTTCTTTTTCATTCACACCACACGCGCTCGTGTCATTCAAGCTTGCTGTAAAAAAGGACCACGATACCTATTCAACTATTTAATTGTATATAACATAACTTTAAGTAAGTTTATTAACAATGGCGGCTTCGGAAAGCATAGAGTTTCCACAATGTACAACAATGAAAATTCCGTTAAAACGACTCGTTTGCGAGATTGATGTCAAGAGGATAAACCAGCAAGTGTGTAAGGAGCGTGTTTCGTCACGCAGTGAACTTTGAATAAGCGCATTGATTATTATCAAGTTAATTTGGCCAGATTATTCTCGGAGTCAAATTCAAAGGCATGCTTTTTAACCGAATTTAGTTACATGGTTATATAAAGTGTGATATCATTACAACAAGCTTTTTAATTTAATTGTATGGTGTGTTTTGTGTTTGCTGATTACTAATACCGGTTTATGAATTTATTTCTATAAAATATAACTTATATCGCATGCATTGCACAGTTTTTATTTCGAAATACTTAGCATCTAACCGGGCCGGGATTTTGGTCTATAGTTAAGTCAACTAGTACAGTCACCAGCAATAATTATAGTATTCAACATTGGCCGCAAAAACATCTGACACGTCTTTGTTACTACAGGTATAAGAGTGTGTCAGATATTTTTCGCCCAATGTTGAATAATATATTATTGCTGGTGACTGTACTTATAATCCTACTGAGAGTTCGGGGTCAATAGAAAGATGTAAACAAATTAAATTAAATTAGTACAGATTAGTTTGTTTGGTTTTGTTTATACATTAGAACTTTTCTATTGACCCAGAATTATGATTTAACTAATGCAGCACCAAAGTTGCTTCGCCGCACAAATAGACGCAAGATGCAAGACCCAGCTTGTGATAACAATGATACCAAATAAGAATGGATAACACAGCTAAAAGCTTATCACATCCCACACGCTTACGCGACTCCTTTACCCATTTCGGAGGCAAAAAAGAAAGACCTCATTGGTCTATGCAACAAAGGCATAGTACCACAACAGCTGCATTCGTGGTACAGGTCTTTGCGTACCAGCACGGAAGCAGTTGACAGGCTATGTCAACCGGACTTTACAGAGGAAGGTGAAGAGTAAAATGTTACTTTAATTGTGTTATAATATAAAGTTTGCAGACACTTATGGTTCTACTTATTTTATTAAACTATTATTCTCATTATGGTGCTTTATCTGAAAACCTAACAATAAACCCTAACAAAAAACAATCAAGTTAGGTTCTACTAGATAAATATAACGAACTTTATTATTAGAGTTAAAATTTAACTAAATTAACTTAGTTTATTTCAAAACAAGTAAAAATTGGGAAAAAAGTCACTAAATCCGGTCTAAAAATCACTAAGTCACAATTTGGGCATAAGACTTGAGGGGCAAAAATGTTTTTTGCAATTATCTAAAAAATTATTAGAGTTAATGACTTTTACCAGGTGTAGCCTAAAGAAACAATAAAATGTCCACTAGATAAGCCTACAAAACCACTTTTATCCCTTACAATAATCGAGTAATATTTTTTTCAAACTTTATTTTATTAAAACCTTAATAACTCAAAATGACAAAAGTGAGACTTGGTGAATTTTCGCTCTACGGCGACGATATGTTTTTGTCTCCATTTACTAAAAAGTCGGTGGGCATAATTTGGTGACAGGTGACAGCAACAGTTTGCAAGCAGGGAAATATTTCTTGTACTGGCATTATTGTGCCCGTGTGGAATCCCAAGCATAGAGGAATTCCACTTGGTATTTAGGGCTGGCTTGGCTCAGCGACGCAATTGAAGTCTTATGATTAATCTCTATGAGCCTTAAAACTCACCGTAAAGGTGGCCTGTGTGTTCCTTTGCCACCTAAAAAAAATGTGTTTATCTAAAAAGGCAATTTCCCCTGTCGCACTTACTTGGTGCCTGGCTTGTACCCGTTCATTATCCGCACGAACTCGCTGTGCGACATGTCGGAGTACTTGTTCAGTCCGAGCTTGTACGTGAGCAAGCCAAGCTCGTAGCGCTGGTTGTGCTGTGCTATCTTATATCTGTTCAGCGCAAAGATTCTCATCCGCGTTAGGTCCTCGGTAGCCTCGTAAAACTTCCTATGCTCCAGCTGGAAAACGAAATAGCTCTGCTATAGGTTTTTATAATAAATGAGCTTCGATTCAAAGGCGACGGTTAGAATGGTTTTAAATAGGTACCTACATGGACAATCGTTTTCAGAAGAAATAAATTGTTTGTTGGGTGAATAATTTAACTACCTATATCTATTATTATGGTTCCACTTGTTTCACCGAAACTCATTTCGTAGAACCGATCACTTCGCAGAATTTTCGTTTCATAGAAAGCTATTAGGTATGTGCTGAACCAGTTTTTAGTGATATGCAATAATAGTAGATTATACACCAAGGGGATAAAGCACAGTTTTATGTCACGGGCGCGATATTGAATCCTGAACGTAACGAAGGACTCCAGATTTAACTCCCGAGCGCAGCGAGGGTGTTACGAGTTAATTAAGAAGAGTCCTGAGCGCAGTGAGGGGTTCAAGCGCGCCCAAGACGAAAACAGCTTTATCCCCGAGGAGTGTACTCTACTTTTCTCACCTTTTGCGAGACAATAAAAAAGCGAGTCTACTAAAAACAGCGTTTTATTATAGTAGATTAAAATTAAAAGTGAAAATTGATATTTGAGACATTAGTCCAGTTGTGGAAAGACAATATTTATTTAAAACTTTGCAGTTATCACCAATGTATTTTATTGCAGCGTCTTACAATACTCGCGGCTTTTGTTTAATTTCAAATGTGTTCCATTCAGCTTGCCGTGGCCAGCTCGATTTTAGAAAATGTTCGATTTTCAAATTAAGTTCGACGCGGCGGTGGCGGCGGCGCCGCGCCCGGCCTTCGAGTATTAGTTGATCTTTTATTACGAAATTAGACTTTAAGGCCATTGTAATAAGAACTATGAAAAGTGAAAATATTACAACCCAGCGGGTTATAATGAGATTCAGTACAACATTACACCCCGGCTAAAGCCAAGGGCTTTAATGATTTGGTTTGCGTAAGGTTTGCATGATATGTAATTTGGCATTGTCGAGCAGGTGGTGTGAAAATTATTGAATTGAATTGAATTGATTTCAGGTTATCTTAAATGTGATTCACGTAGGTTAGGTTAGACTTGTAACCACCTTGTAACCATCACAAGATAACCATTTTTTTAGGGTTCCGTAGTCAAATAAAAAATAAACTTTGTGAGATTGTACTTTTTGCTGATGATACTTCATTAATTTTCAAAGTAGATAGAAAGTCCATTGACTACAGTAGGATAAACGCCACACTAGTTAAAGTACTTAATTGGTTTACTAGTAACAATTTACTACTAAATGCTAAAAAAACTAAATGTGTTAGGTTCGCTTTGCCTAATGTTAAACCGGTAGATTCTAGTATTTTTCTAAATGACGAGTGTCTGCAAATGGTAGATAAGGCAGTTTTTCTAGGCATAACCATAGATAAAAATTTGCAATGGAGTCCCCATATAGCGGTACTGGCAGGTAAACTAAGTTCGGCAGCTTACGCGGTTAGGAAAATTAGACAACTAACTAATGTTGAGACAGCTCGCATAGTTTATTATAGTTATTTCCATAGTGTGATGTCGTACGGTATTCTGGTTTGGGGTAAGGCAGCTGAAATACAAAGTATATTTGTCTTACAAAAAAGGGCTATTCGTTCTATTTATAACTTAAATTCCCGTGACTCCTTAAGAGAACTTTTTAAAGAAATTCACATCTTAACTGTAGCGTCTCAATTTATTTATGAGAATATTATTTATGTTATTAAAAATTTAAATTCTTTCACCAAAAATTCCGATGTACATAATCTAAATACAAGAAATAAAAATAAAATTGCTATCCGAAAATTCCGCGTCCGTAAAGTATATAAATCATTTGTTGGTCAATGCATTCATTTCTATAACAAATTACCTGACGAAGCTTTAACATTACCCTTTCCAGCACTTAAAAATTACTTAAAAAAGTCGTTAATATCTAAAGCGTACTATAGGGTCGAGGACTATCTAACAGATAAAAATGCTTGGCCTAAACCCGAAACTTAGTCATTCATAATTTGTAAAATTGCAAAGTTGTTTGTCTAGGGGACACCGTTGATGTGGGAAAGCATATCAAACTTTTATTTGGTTGTCCTGTGTTTTTTTTTTCCTCTCCTCTCTTCCCCCCCCCCCCCCTTGTCTCTCTCGTAATATTTTTGACATGTTTTCCTGTTGAACTACGCATGCTATTTGCTATTTGATATTATATTTAATTTAATATGTATTGCTTTATATAATGCTAGATTAAGTACTACCATTGTAACATGTTTAAAAAATGACTGACTGCTGAGTTTCTTGCGGCGTTTCTTCTCGCCAGTGGTCTCCTCTTGGGAAGCGCTGGTAGATTCTTGACGTGTAAAAGTGCCCGTGCGGCCTACTTACTGAATAAATATCTTTTATCTTTTATCTTTTAAACTAGGAACCCTTATAGTTTCGCCATGTCCGTCCGTCCGTCCGTCCGTCCGTCCCCAGTCTAGCTCAGAGACTCATTGTACTAGAAAGCTGTAATTTGGCATGAATATACATATTAGCCACGCCAACAAAGTGGTAAAATAAAATTATGAAAAATATTTTTTTTTAATGCACCTCCCCTACACGTAACGTGAGGATGTCTTTTTTTTTTCTTGCCTACCCCATAGTGTGGGGTGTCGTTGGATAGGTCTTTCAAAAATATTGCGAGTTTATGAAAACAATTTTTCGATTAAGGGATCCGTTTATGAAATATTAAGCTTTAAAGCGCTATTTTTTGTTAGAGTCAAGTGTCCCCCCCCCCCCTACAGCCAAAACTACAAGTACTAAAAATCTGAAAAAAATCTTCAACGAAAGCGCATATAACGAATTTTAAAGGAAAACTATCACGGCTAAGTAGACATGATTAGTTCCTGAGATACAGGCGATTAACGGGTTTATACCTACTAAAAATATCTAAGACAGCGCCAAATAACTTTAAATTGAAAATTGTTTAATACATGTTGATTTTTGAGATAGTTTTTTGTGTTTGTCGTTACGGCTTCGGAACCCTACACTGAGCATGGTCCGACATGCTCTTGCCCGGTTTTGTTATTATTATTTAAGGAAAACAAACAGGTTAAATTATGGATTGATATGCAAACACAAGTGCCTAGTTTATACCCAGTTAATTAGCGTTGTAAGGGTAAAATACCTCTTTGCGGTCCGCTGATTAAGTACTTACCAGTAGGTATACCTAATTCCCGTTTTAATATGGGGAAAAAAAATCGGTCCAGTAGTTTTTGAGTTCAAACATACCACTTTATAGGTAATATTCTGTAGATTGGCCGTGTAATTGTAGGTATAGGATAAACAATTTAAATGTCCTGTCAGCAGCTTACTCGGAACAACAGGAAATTATCGTATACCTAAATGTTCCATTGTATAAAAATAGGAATGATGAGTAACCGCGATTGTCGGTGACTCCGCTTGTGCAAGTTGTTTACCGCTGTTCCCTCGGGAATTGGCAAAGCCACCTGAACCACAACCACCCGAAGTCCTTTCCCGGGGCTCTAGCTTTCTCCAGAACAAGCATTAAAATGGGCTTAGTGGTTTAACTGTAAATGCATGACAAACAAACAAGCAGAGTTACCTTCTTTTACATTTAAAGTCAGGGGCAATGAAAACGGGTCACTTTGTATTGAATTACCATAGAAAGTGCCCCGTTTTCATTGGTCTCGAGTGTAGAAGGACTACCTATGGATGTTTGAAAACTCGCTTTAAAATAATAAAAAGATACCTATAATGTAATAATGATATTAAAATCCGCGCGTTTCTGTCTGTAAGTAGTTGGAATGATGAAACAGTTGGTTAAATAGTGACCTTAAAGGCGGTCCATTCTTCGTGGACCACGCCGAGGTATATGCTGTAGGCGTTGGCAGCGGTCACCACCGTCACCACACACAGCAAAACTGCCTCGCCCTTCATTCTGACCTAAACAAGGAAAATCACATAAAAACATCGTTTTATAACTATTATATAATTTTATTATTGTTTGCACATTTGAGTAATCAATTAGGTAAACGATTGCGTATTTTTCAGCCATGTATCCTCCCCCTCCCCCCCCTCTAAAATGTCCTACATTGTGTTATTAAATGAATTGGCCATAAATTAAAACGTGGTCGTCTAAGAGTTATAAGTAAGAACGTTTGTAAAAGATAATTGTAATCTAGTTATTCTAAATCTTAATCGATCAAATCTAAGTCGTGTAAATGCAGTTGACATGCGCTCTTTGCGTAGTATGTGTGGTGTGAAACTGATTGATAGAGTAAGGAATGAAAAAGTCAGAGAGAAATGCGGAATAAAAGAAGATGTAGTGACTAACATTGAAAAGGGCATGCTTCGATGGTTCGGTCATTTGGAGAGGATGGATGAAAGAAGATTGACGAGAGAGATATACAGCGCGAAAGTGAGTGGACGGGTCGGAAGGAGCCGCCCTAGGCGTACTTTTTCGAGTCAAATCGGAGAAATACTGGAAAAGGGCCGAATCTTAAGTACCCGAAACCGACGTGCATGACTCGATGTATGAATGTGGAAGAAGCGAAAGAAATTTGTCAAGATTGTAGCAAATGGAAATAAGTGGTCTCTGCCTAGTCAGCCTAGCTCTGGGAAACATGCGTGATTTAATGTATGTATGTATGACATGTATGTAAATCGATCAATAAAGCGGTAGGCGAGTCAGACTCGCACATGACACAATTCAAAATTTGAACCGCCGTTCCTTGTATAACGACCTTTTTTTGTGTTTTAGTAAAAATGTATAGTTTTCTGATTTTTTCCTATAATACTTGTAGTATAAGACGGTCGGCTGCATTAAGCTAAATTCAAGTAAGTCTATTTTGGCAAATTTTACAGGAGAGCGTAAAAAGCGTTTTTTTTGCTTTAAATTCGATTATCTCCGATATTAATAGGCCGTACGATGTAATTTTTTGAAATCTTATAGATAATAATGTCTGATTTAAGATACTTGAATACTTCTTTTGACGATAGCTCTAAAACTAAAAGGAAATATGAGGTTTTTTTGATGTAGAATTATGCGCCGAATGAATAGGAATCTAACGGCGTAAAAAAAGAAAAATCGAAAAAATTAGACATACTTGAATTTAGCTTAGCGCAGCCGCGGTATTACGTGCCAAATGCGTATTTTTATTTAAAAATAATAATTGTGAAGCTACCGTTAATGAATGGGAGAATGGGATAATATTTATACTTTAGTGTAAGCACAGTAATACCTACTCCGAAAAGCTCATCAAATATGTAGATAATTGTGGTTAACGGTGTTGGTCACACAAATGTCATCTTATTCTTCAAGTTTGTTTCTGTAATTTAATTCCTTGTTGTGACTGTTTTTTGATAAATAAATTAAAAAAAAACCCATAGATCTAGGTCAACGGAAAATACCCTATAAATTTTATACCATCTAAATATCAGGGGGACAATGTTACACCAATTGATCTAGTCCCAAAATAAGCACTAGGCTTGTACTAATGGGTACTAGACAACCAAATAAATACCTACTTATATGAAGAAACATATTATACTTAAATACATATAAAACATCCATGACTCAGGATCAAATATTCGCGCTCATCACGCTAATATTTGCCCTTACCGGGATTGAACCCATTACCGCTAGCTTCGTAGGCAGGGTCACTACCCACTAGGCCAGCGCGTCTTCAAATATACAGGGTAGAAAGTTCGAATGCGACATGGAAGCAACTATACTTAAATATTGGAAATAGAACATTCTGTGTAAAGGAGACTTTCCTTTATTTTTTAAAACTATAAATTCTGAGAGTTGGATCACGTACATTGAAAATTACGTTTTTAATTTTAAGTTAGACATATTTTTAACAACTTACAGAACAAATTAGTTAAGTTTCAGGAGTAGAAACGACCCATGCATTTAAAGCCCCGAGGTCAGAGGCACCCTGTACAACCTAGTGTGTAACCTACGCAGTAGTTAACAATTACAATCCACACACAATTACAGTCCTTTAAATTTATAAAATCGATAAACACCGAAACCCATCTACCGCGACTTAAAAATCAAGCCTTTTCTAATGAATTGCCAAAATATTCTGACTTGGATACTAAGATTATTTAGGTTCAAGATGCTCTGATCGGACCCGCGCCCCGTGGTCCACTGTTCCTTGCTAATTCCTTAACCTTTATTTGTTACTTCCTATCTACATTCTCTTTCCAGAATCCAAACTCCCTTCCTCTTCTAAAAGTAGGCTTGGCTAATACTTTATTTAACGCCCAGACCCTACCTATTGTCTTTGTCAAAATCATCAACATCTGAGGGGCTATTGCCTAACGCCTCGCAATCGCAGTCGGCTTCAAAATGGAACAATAACTTTCATTTTGAATGCAGACAAGCCTTCGATTTTTAAAATAAAAACGATCGTGATTGCGAGTGCGTTAGATTAGACAATACGCCCGCTGTTCTTAGATTACTTTCGAATTATATTTTTCCTTGGCACAAAGATTAAGCATTGCCATTCAACGTGGCAATGCTGCCAGCATTTTAGGAACAATGCCCACTGGTAGCGGTTTGTTAGATTAGTGTAGTTTTAAGTGATTTTGTAAGTTCTTTCGTTTGTTTGTTTTCTGATTAATTATCCTTACTTGAATTTTACAATAAATTGATTTTACTAAACTTTTTCCTTGTTAATATTGAGTTGACATCGAAGAAGTTATAAATACTTATTCCTCCCATGTTCCTTATTTACCTATGCTAAGTAAAATAAAAGGTCTGAAACCCATTTGCACAACATATTATTTCACTTATTCCCTTTGTTACTGCCAATACGACTATCATTGTACTTCTTTATGACCACTAGCACATTTGTAGAAAACAGAATTTGCCCTTTGAATGACGATATTTATTGCAATGGTTCCCTATTAATTTTTAGACGAATTTAGTCCAAAATAAGATTTGCATTTTACAATTACTTTACATTACGTAATTTAAGTAATTAATTATTTAAAAAAAAAACACCCTGTAACTTAAACTAGATAAGGGTTGCAAATTGAGGAAACCGACCTTCAATTAAGTTGAAGTGTATACATATACTTAAGGCACTCAAAAATAGTACCTACCTACTGACTAACATTCAAAAATAGAGTAAAGTTCAGATATTTGTGGTATCATTTTTTTATGAAATGATGGCGATAGCAGGTACATACAATTTGATTTACACAACTTTTATCTTTAAAGAAAATAACTAAGCTTTTTTTTAACATAATTATTTTTATTTAAATTACTTATTCATTTAAAAAAACAAAATGGTGTGTAAAGTTAACCATTTAAATAAACAATAAATAATTATAATACACATACTGAATAGCAAAAATGACTTTTCATCACACTTGCTCGTAAATAGTGTCCTAACATGCTAGAAAAATCGACCGTAAATCCAAAATAATAACCGCGGGCCTTTTTTTTACCATTACGCTTCTAACGTGCGTAATAGCTTTTTTTTTAAATATTATACGTGGACTCAAACTATCACAATACGTCAGGACCCCAATTCTTGTGCCATTCGATATGAAGTTTCATTCGAGATGAAATGTCAGTTGAATACTATTTCCTAAAAATCTCGCATAATAAACTATTGATCTCATATGTCACTAGAATCGGACTCCGAACACGTTTGACATTATCTGTGGTAAGTCACAGACAATGATGTAGTCTGCCGCTAATAAGTTAAAAATATGATCTTTTGCCTGATTTTATTACATTTCCTCGCAATTGTGATGAAAAACATTGTATGTTACACGGGTGGTAAAGGAAATACAAAGCTCGAGTCATTAAAGCCCTCAGCCTTCGGCTTCGGGCTTCTAACAGACTCGCGTTTGTAATTATTTCTTTACCACCCTTAATACACAATGTACTATTATCTCACGGTGAGATGATAACGTAATCAACCCAAATAAAATAAACCATTATTTAAAATTACAAATTTTGGTACTGGCGTTCATAGTTCATACCGTGTAAAAATAATTGGCGATAAAAAAATCCTTATGTTTGAGATATCAATAATGTTATTAATGCTATTATACACCTACCTAGTGAAAAAGTGAGCTCTTCTCCCCTTTACGTACAACCAGCCCCCAAACACGCTTTACACAAGTAAATAAGGACTTACACGAAATTCTCGATTTACAGCTTAGAATATTGGCACCAATTAAATATGAAAATAATAGGTATATTTTAAAGGATAAAATATATTAAGTATATTTAACCACACTACTTATATGCCGTGGTCTCCGAACATGCCCTGCCCGGGTCACGTTTGTTTACGGAATGCCTGCGACATGTCAAACATATTATTATATACAGCAACGATTAAAAAATCGGTATATAGCGGTCGCGTCATGTACCTACATGTAACTACACAACGCGGGACTCCGTAGCTGTATGTACCTATTACAAACCATAAGCTCTCTAGCTACTCTATTTTGGTTCGGTATTTTTTTATGTTATTGTACTTAGTGTACTTGCGATACATATATCTTCTAGTTTTTTTTATGTCTCGTAACTATGATATTCGGCATTCCCTAGTGTCAAAATCTTCCCAGGGGATTCGCAATGAATGGCCGAACGTTAGCTCTGCTGCGCTGACTCCCGTATCATTCCTTGTTACAGTCCTGAGTCCCAACATGATAGACGGTAGCTCTTGTAACAACTATGAGCTAGGTAGTAAGTTAGTAAGTAGGTAAGGGGTAGTTCTCAACTTATTTATCCCTAGATATCTCAATAACTCCGTGAAAATGCCACTTTCGAACTGCCTCCCTTGGTCGCTCGTAAGTTGGCATGGCAGCCATAATGCGAAATCTTTCCTTCGGTAATAACTTTGGCTACGAATTCAGCTGTAATATCACATTAATGTCACATACCAGGAAATCTTCTGGCGAACCTGTAAACCTACTTATTACAGTAACTAAATACCCTATGACCGTCCGCCGATGTCGGCAACGACGGGCCCCACGATATCTACGTGAATGTGCTCGAAACGGCTCACGTGAGTAAACTGCCCCTAGTCCGAGTGACTACGGCATAGTCACTATGCATATGCTTTCCTCGGTGATAATGTATGCACGTTTTAGCCCTAACCCGCACATTGAATATGGTCATTAAAAAAAACTACCAATGTACGCGGCCGAAGCGCGAATACCCGGATGGCTTAAACCATATACGTAACTAAGCGGGTACGTATTGCAATGTCTAAAATTAAAAAAACTAACGTTAAATAACCTACGTTCAAAATACCTAAAATCTAAATACCTAATGATTTTAAATACCTAAGCAAGTAACACCTACCTACGAATTACCTAAATTTAAAATGCCTATTGCAGACCTTTAATAACCGTTATTTTCGTGTAACGTTATGATTCATAACGTTATTTTACTCGAATAACGTTATACTATAACGTTATTTGACGTCATACTTGTAGCGGTATTCATTATAACGTTATCAAACAAAACGCTATACTTATAACGATACTTCGGTTAGCGCTATAATAACGTTATAGATCATCTCTTTCTTACACTCAATTTCACTCACTCCCGCGCTTCGTGCGCATGACATTGTTTTGCCTTGCCGTTGCCGTTGCCTGCTTTGTACCGATGTTTTAACTGTACTACTGGGTAGTGATTCTCTGAACAACGACGGTCGGACGGACGGACGAGTGAATGTCCAAGCGGCGAGTTTAAGTAGTCCCGTCAGTGCGAACATAACATATTTTAGCGCGTGCATTTTAAATTTAGCAGCGTGGTTTTTAAATTAAGCTGCCTTAATTACGTTCGATCCATCGGCAGAAAACATACTGCTAAATTGAAAATGCACGCGCTAAAATATGTTTTGTTCGCACTGACGGGACTACTTAAACTCGCCGCTTGGACATTCACTCGTTCGTCCGACCGTCCGTTGTTTTTAACCCCCGACGCAAAAAAGAGGGGTGTTATAAGTTTGACGTGTAAGTGTGAGTGTGAGTGTGAGTGAGTGTGAGTGAGTGTGAGTGTGAGTGAGTGTTAGTGTGAGTGAGTGTGAGTGTGAGTGAGTGTGAGTGAGTGTGAGTGTGAGTGAGTGTGAGTGTTTGTGAGTGTGAGTGTGAGTGAGTGTGAGTGTGTGAGTGAGTGTGAGTGTGTGAGTGAGTGTGAGTGTGAGTGAGTGAGAGTGTGAGTGTGAGTGAGTGAGAGTGTGAGCTAGTGTGAGTGAGTGTGAGTGTGTGAGTGAGTGTGAGTGTGAGTGAGTGAGAGTGTGAGTGTGAGTGAGTGTGAGTGTGAGCTAGTGTGAGTGAGTGTGAGTGTGTGAGTGAGTGTGAGTGTGAGTGAGTGAGAGTGTGAGTGTGAGTGAGTGTGTGTGAGTCAGTGTGAGTGTGAATGTGAGTGTGAGTGAGTGTGAGTGTGAGTGAGTGACAGTGTGAGTGTGAGTGAGTGTGAGTGTGAGTAAAAAGAACCGCATCCAAATCGGTTCATCCGTTTGGAAGCTATGATGCCCGTTATAAACTAACACCCCTCTTTTTATTTACTACTTATTTGCCAACTATTATTCATTTCATGTGTTTAGAGACACGTTGATAGCTAAAGTCATATTGTTAATTTGAATAAGTTAAAAAACCCCCGACTCAAAATAGTTTGTAAAGGAAAACCTCTAAAAAGTAGAAAAAAAAAAGGAGTTTGGCCCTATTTTAAGTTTAATTATAAGTAGGTATTAATATTTTGATTCAAGCGTCGACACGTCGGGGGACCGCTAAGTAAACTAAATAATATAAAAACCCCAACTACTTAGCCCTTATAAAATACCCAACGCGGCGACGAGGCTTGTATCCAAATATTCATACCTACTTACAGACAATTTGTTCAGAGAATAACACCCCTGGACGGTAGGCAGAAAAGACGACAAGAAAATGGTTATATCTTATATCTGGCAACGTCGCGCAATGCATCAATCCAGCGCCGGTGCACGCGCCAGTCGGCCAGTTACGCAAAATGCCTACCTGAGGAGCGGCAACAGCGCGTAGTTCATAAGTTTCATAACGTTATTATAACGTTATTTAAGTATAACGTTATTAGGATTTCAGTTACGGTGTAGCATAACGTTATGAAAAAATATCGATATATTTAAACGGAATTTTGAGCACTAACGAAATATAACGTTATGATAACGATATTATTCATAACGTTATAAAGGTCTGGCCTATTGGACTAAATATGTAATGTTTAAAATACCAAAAGAAATGTCACCTAAATTTGATACACCAACATTTGAAATACTCAATGGTCAGAATACCTAAAATGATTCATTTGCGAGCTATTTGACTCATCATTTGTCAAATGTTTCACGATAAGCGAGCGAGCGAAGCGAGCGAGTAAGATGGGTCGGGGCAGAAGCGACTCGGATAGGTTAGGTTAGAAGGCTAAGGTGGGAGCGAAGCGAAGCGTCGCTCCCGCCTTAGTCTTCGAGGTTATTTTTTTTTACGTCATGGAAAACTTGCTTGCTTGTTATAGAATAAAGATATGATTAAAATTGATTATTATGACTAAATATAGGAATTATAATTATTTGATTACTTTTGTAGTAATAATTGTGTTTTTATTTAGATTTTGTAATTTACATAGGCGCTTAGATGGGTACGTATAAGTATAAGATTTCAATGTGTATAAGATTATAAGCCATACGTTTAAAATTGTTTTGTTTTATTTGCCAACCTAACAACATTTGGCCCGTGTTTTATAACGTCAATTTTCAAAATGCCTAGCTTGTTTAGCTATACATTATGACCATTATGCATTTTAAGATTTTTTTAGCTTTTGGTATTTAATCATTAGGTATTTCGACTTTAGTGATTTTGGACGTAGGTAAATTTACTTTAGTGCTTTTAATTTTAGACATTATAATAGGCACCCTTTTAAACTTTCGATATTTTGAATATAAGTCAAAACACCATTAGGTATTTAGATTTTAGGTATTTTGAACGTAGGTTATTTAACGTTAGTTTTTTTAAGTTTAGACATTGCAATACGTACCCAACTAAGCTCAAACGCTATTTTCCGCAAACGGTACCTAACGGTAAACGAGGCCTTTGCCTGCCCATCGATACCATCACAGCAAACTAAAGCTGGTTGTTGGAATTCGGTAATGTGATACTGACCAATAGAGTCAACTCAGCGCCTACAGCCTGCGCCGGCAACTTCGTTGTAATCTATGCCCGTGGATGTTGATGTCGTGGATATCGTCTCTACTCGAGATAGTGCATCGGCTACCACATTCTCGCCACCCGACACGTGCTGTATATCAGTTGTGAACAACATTTGCCGGGTAGGTACACCTAGGGGTTTCTTTTTCACTACCTACCTCATGTACAAATTGCGTAAATTAAGAGTTTATGATTATATTGTTAGTGGCCTGTCCTCGTACAGTCAGCAGCAGAAGTAGCTACGCCATCGAAGAGGTCAAAAAGATCTGCACTCGACTCTATTCTCAAGAGAATACGTCGTGTCTAGATCACTTTGAGCAAGTTAGTCTGCTTAGCTAATTTTGATACTGACTGTACCAGTTTCGGAAATGCATCAACATGGCCAACTGGGCACTATATTTTCATAGGCACTATATTTACGTAGTATAACCGAGAAACTCTTAGAAAAATAACCTAACGCCTTAACCATTAGGGCCATTTTTACACCTTCGGCGGGTGAACTATAATAACGCCGCGCTAGACAAACGGTTCAATACATTGCAAGAAAGCCTCGTCAGCTTCGTTGTTCCATTGAATTATTGTTTAGACTTTAGTGGTAGAATGAACTAGAATAGGTACATAGCGAGTAATAATGATAAGGGCAACCTTGAGCAGTTGTTTAATAGACTAGTACGGTTTAATTATAACCGCTGAATGCCTTCCGCGCTAACTTAATAATCCAAAATATCTACTTTAAGCCTACATTTAGCAAAGTTAATAGTTAAAAACATACGGACACGGAGAAACTGTAAGAGTTCCTTGTTGACTACAGACCCCTAAAAATGTTATTACACGACTTTTGGCGTCTAAATTTCAACGCTATGATCTTAATAAGTAGGTACTTGACGACGGGCAGACCAATGGGTTCGATTAGCTAACCAGAAATGGGTGGTTTCACTAAAACCTGTACCCCAATTAAGGAACTAACTTTGTCAGTTTTGTGATGGAAATTAGGTATAATTTTCATCGCAAAACTGACAAAGTTAAAATTACTTAATTTCAGACCATTATTGGGGTCCACGTTTTAGTGAAAACGCCCAAATAGTAGTTTAATTAGACGCGGGGTAAATAAAGTCATTCGATGCATCGATTTTATTCAACTTTGTATTATTTTTAGTTTCGGTATTCGGTATTTATTTACCCGACACTTATCCCTTCTCTACAAGGTATATTTTCTTATCTGTGAGAGAAATGTCAAAAGTTTTGATTTGACGTTCCGCCTGTTCGTGGTGAGGACGGTGAGGTTGTGTTTAGTGTTTTCAACATTTTTGAGTGTGCAATGCGTGGCGGTGAGGTTAGAAGGAATCCACAATAATGAAACAAGAAAATAATTCACAGAAAAATAATGAGAGGAAAAAGAAATTTCAGCTGTACAAGCCACGCAAGAAAAAGAATGTCGAAGAAGATGCAGCCATACAATATTTGAAAGCGCAATACGAGAAGGTATGACCAGACTCTTTAACTTTTGTTACTTTACATAAATTAAAACTAACACGGATGACTAAACCTACTTCATCCAGCTAAACGTATCCTAAATCTAATTTCAGATTGTACCACATGAAATTAAGACATTTAAAGACCTGCCACTCTCCCAGAAAACGCTCAAGGGTTTAAAGGATAATAATTATACAACGCCCACTGAAATTCAACGACAGGCCATAGGCTACGCCTTACAAGGCAAAGACATCCTGGGAGCTGCCAAGACAGGTTCTGGGAAAACGTTAGCCTTCCTCATTCCCATCTTGGAAAACTTGTTCTGTAGCAAATGGTCCCGAATGGACGGAGTTGGCGCGCTCGTCATCTCGCCCACCAGGGAGTTGGCCTACCAAATATTCCAGACATTGAGGAAGATCGGCCAGTTGCACGACTTCTCTGCAGGGCTCATCATTGGCGGGCAGAATCTTAAATTTGAAAGAAAGAGGATGGACCAAGTAAACATATTAATTTGTACTCCAGGACGCTTGCTCCAACACATGGATGAGAATCCTCTATTTGACTGTAGTCATCTGCAGATCTTGGTTCTGGATGAGGCAGATAGGTGCTTGGATATGGGTTTTGAAAAAACAATGAATGGAATCATTGAAAACTTACCAGCAGAAAGACAAACACTGCTATTCTCTGCAACACAGACTAAGTCTGTAAAGGATTTAGCTCGACTCAGCTTGAAATTCCCCACATATGTGGCCCCGCATGAACAAGCAGACACCGTGACACCAGAGGCCCTGCAGCAGAGCTACATTGTCTGTGAGATTGATGAGAAACTTGGTATCCTTTGGTCATTTATTAAAAACCATTTAAAGCAAAAAGTCATAGTATTCATGGCCACCTGCAAGCAAGTCAAGTACACTTATGAGTTATTCTGCAAACTACGACCTGGAATCAGTCTGCTAGCTCTATATGGCACGCTCCATCAAGAAAAGAGAGAGAGGATCTACACTGAGTTCTGTAGAAAATCAAATGTAGTTTTATTTGCTACTGACTTGGCCTCGAGAGGGCTGGACTTTCCCCGAGTGAACTGGGTTATTCAGATGGACTGCCCAGAAGATGTGCAGACTTACATCCACAGAGCCGGGCGGACAGCACGAGGAGTGCTGGGCAAGGGTGAGGGCCTCCTTATGCTGCTACCTCATGAAGAAAAGCTTGTGGAGGACCTAAACAAAAGTAAAATACCCATTAACAAAATATCAGTAGACCCTTCTAAAGTAGTTGCTCCACAGAGAAAAATAGAAGCACTTTTGTCTGATCACACAGAGCTCAAACAAACAGCTCAGAAAGCATTTATGAACTACTTAAAGTCAGTATATTTAATGAAGAACAAAGAGATATTTAATGTGCAACTTCTTGACACAGATGCTTATGCTAGGTCCCTGGGACTGATAGTGCCACCTAGAGTCAGGTTCTTGCACAAACATCATAAGAAAGCGGCAGAAAAGGAGACAGAGGGAGGAGATGCTGATGTCATTAAAAAACTCAATGATAAAGCTGATGATGATGGTTCAGATGTCAGCTTAGCTGATGAGGAAAATCCACAAGTAGAAAAGAAAGTCAAGAAAAAACTTGTCAAAGCAGCCCCTAAATTAGATTTTCACAATGATGATTCCAGTGATGAAGATGACTTCCTGCAAGTTAAACAAAGAGATGTTAGCTTTGACGACACTATTGTAGAGCAGGAAGAAGAACACAAATCGAAAAAGAAAGCCAAACCATTAACTAAAGCTGCTGTAGCAAAGAAGATACTAAAGAAGAAGATAAAAGTAAACACTACAGTGAAATTCACTGAAGAAGGTGAGGCTCTGGATGATGAAAAGAAGGTGAAATCAGAACTTGCTAAACAATTTGTCAATGAGAATGTAGGTGGCATCGACATTGAGATGGCTAAGGAGGTTTTGAAAGAGGAAGACAAATTCGACAAGATCCGATTCAGAGAGAAAGTAAAGGCGAAGCACAAGGAACAGAAGAGGAAATTGAAAGACAAAAGAAAGGAAGAGGAGGGAGAGAGGGATGACTTTGGTTCAGGGTCAGAGTCAGATGGGCCTGACTTGTCATGGCTGCCAGACCCTGATAAAGTTTATATGAAAGATGGTGATGAAGATGGACAGAGTTCTGCAGAAAATGATGATAGATTAGCATCAGATAGAGAACAGTCTGAGGTTGAATCTGATGAAGACAAATTTCACAGGTATGGTTTTGTTAAATGCCTTGTAGTAGTTGCATATTTTACTCAGCAAATGTCCTTGAGAATTAACCTATATTTTTAGGGATCTCCTAATTATATTCTATACAATATTATGTGACTCACAGTCACTCTAGCTAGACAACACAAAACAGTAACTGTCACTACTTTACAGTACAGAATTTGATTTTGTAGACAGATAAAATTGGTTCCAGTGGGCCTATTGCCTAACACACTTCCAATCGCAATCGACTTAAAGTGGAACAATACGGTATTCGACTAAAGGCAAATCAGCTTCTTTTTATGAAACATCAAAAACGCTCCATTACTATGGAATTTATAGGGATTACTATCTTGTGATGTTTGTTGGGTTTATTGAATTTAAAAATCTTTCAATAGCAAACATAAATAGAAGATTTATATTTTCCTAGTATTTTTATATTGTTTATCTGTTGTTAGTGAAAAAACAATTTAATTTACTGTTAGGCGATGGGCTTGCAACCTGTCACTAATACGCTGGTAACATCTTAGCCTATTTGTGCAAATTGTGGTTACTGAATTGTCAACAACTTTTTGAAGTTGTAATTCTGTAGCTCTGCCTACCCCACTCTGGGATTACAGGCGTGAAGGTATGTATGTATGTAATTTAATTTCACTCTTGTTTGCATTTTGAAGGGCCTTTGATTTTCAAAATGAAAACAACATTACGCAATAACCCCTCTGGTTCTAATCTAAAAATCAATGTGCCATGTAAGATTGGTCCTACCCTTCCCTTCCTTCCCACCCATCCCATCCCATCCCATCCCATATATCATACGCTCACATCACCGGTACGCGACGTAATGCGTACACGCGGGTATCTTCTATTTCAAAAAACACATGCAAGCATAGAGTTAGATAGAACTACCGACCTTTTCAATTGAGTGTTTAAAGTAGAGCCTACCTGGTTAGCTCCATTTTACAAGCTTTTATTTAACTTGCAATGTATGTATGTAAGGGTCAAATCTTGCGAGTTAAATTTGACCCACTTCCCGGTTTCCGATGAAGCTGAAAGTTTGCATACGCCTTTGGTTCTGATGACAATACAATAATATATTACCATCGAGCTGGTCTGATGATGGAGACTCAGGGTGGCCATATGAACTCCTAAATTACACATGACAAACCCGTCGTGTTAGGGCTTGTTAGAATCGTCTTGACGAGTAGATGATGAATTGATGACTGTGTGAAAAGTACAGTCGGCAACAAAAGCTTGTCCCAAAAATTTAATTTTTGACAGAATCTTATTTGATATTATTGTCTGCAGGCCTCCGAAACGCAAGCTGGTGGAGAGCCGCGGCATCCCGCAGGCCAGCGCGGCGCCGCGCAAGGCCGCGCGCCTGCAGGACGTCGCCGCAGCCCTGTCGGTGCACGAGGCGGAGGCGCTCGCCATGCAGCTACTTAAGGGGAAATAAATGTTCTTTTTTTATTTCTTTATTTTTTTCTCCCTATCCTTAAGTCGCAAGACATAGAGAGAGTGGAGGCGGCGCCTTCCCATACAAAAGTGCATCATATTCATAGCGTGGTTTAGACGTTTCTAGTATGAGAACACGCCGCCGCCGCTCTCAGTGCGCTTTCGGCTTTAATGTTACGTAATGTTACTAGGTCCTAAGGATCCTAGTTTGGTCGGGGAGTGAGATTCGATGCTTGCTTTCGTAAGTCCTGTGTTTTCTTAATAGTATGTATGTACGTAAACTCTTCATTGCACATCTCTTCATCAATATAAATAATGTACATAGGCGAACTTATCCCATATGGGATCTCTTCCAGTTAACCTTGGAGTAGCATAAGGATTTCAGGAAATAACAAATAGTAGGTACAAACAACAGAGAAACAGGAAGAAAATCAAATATCTTCTTTAATAAGATACATACATAGTGCTAGTCCTAAAATCGAATGTGTACTAACTACTGAATGAATATTAAAGTACATACTAAGAAATTTGCTTCAGTCAGAAACCTAAAAGATTTCCGTTTTTTTTGTTACTAAAAGTAATGCCGTGGTAGGTAATTGTATTTGTTCTGTATATATTAAGCGTCTAAACACCTCATGAAGAACGAAATGACTAAAAAAAAATCGTACTAAAATGATACATGAACTATTATTAATATTGTTATCATAATTTGGAGGGATATCAAACTACAAAATTACCATACGCGAAACCAAAAGCCATTACTTTTTATTTTACAACGTATTTATTTTTCTATTCATAATTATGAATGTTATGTAAATGTGAAAGTAAGTGAGTCTGTCTATTATATTTCGCTAAACCGGTTTTGATAAAATTTAGTATTGACAAAGTTTAAGAATAGAATAGAAAATATTTATTCAACACACACAGGATACGCGTTTATTCTCAAAACACAGTTTGTCGTTTTATAATTCCCATTAATTATTCACGTCGACTTCGCAGGCAGAGTTTCTGTCACTCGTCATTCGAGACTAGATCGAGAGAAAGGGATGGAGCTAACGTAACTTCGAACTTCGATTTTCAAAGTAGGACCTCAGGTAAAGGATCAAATTAAATCAAATCAAAAGATCGTTTCATGCAACCTTTTTTTAAATCAATCAAAAATTGTTCTTTGTTCATTTTCTATTCCGGTTACACACGTAGCAGCCTTCGTTTTATTTGAGTTTTAAATTGGCCATTTATTGTCAATTTCACTGCGAAAGGTGCCGTCACCATTTTTTGCCAAGCCATCCCAAATATCTGAGATCATTCTGCAACTGCAATCAAGATGCTTGCTTTTAAAACAGTAACATTCTGTTAAACCATTATAATACTCTAAAATGCCGTCAAGCGCGGCCTTTGAAATTACGAAATGTTAGATTTTCGAATCGAATAAATTAACCAATCCGAGCTTATTTTTGAATCGAGGCAACACCATAGATTATTTGGGTATGTCTAAGGCAACACCGTCATCACCGACCGACACTGTGCTGTCAAATGAGAAAACGGATCGTTGCACTTTATTAAAGGAACGCAGAAATTCGTAAAATAACTAAATTTTCTATGGATTCTACAATAATTAGATAATCAGTACTTATTAATTTTAATCATGTTTTGGAGCGGGAACTATATAGCGGTGCGGGAGTTAAATTCCCTGCTCAAAGCGGAGGTGCGTACATTGTTGAAAAATTCATGGTTATGAGCTGTGCGATCGGTTTTATTAGGGGTTGTTTTTGTGGGTTGTACGGTCCGTGGTGTGGTCGGATAGGCTTGAGGAGGGTCACGGGTAGATGGACGTTTATGTGTGTTGTCGTGGAGGTTATAGCGCGGCAGAGTGGTGAGCAGTGCGTTTGTTTCAGAACGTGACGCTGACTCAGGTGCTGGAGGCGGATGACGTCCTGCAAGAATGCAAGGCAGACAACAAGGCGCTCATACAGTTGTAAGTGTCGCTGCGCCCTGGGCGCCCTCGCTCCCCCAACTACAGCTGACCTCTTAGTTTTGTTTTGTAGCTCACTCACATATATAACTCAAAAACCATAACAAATATGTGCGAGGTGAGGCTGAAGTTGAGCCACATTTGTGTTACGCTAATATCTCTCACTCTGTTTTGGAACTTGTGTGGAATGCGTAGTTCTTGATCAACACAATGAAAATGTAAACAAAATGATTTGATTTCCCTTCAAAACAGAAATGTCATGGAATGTGGAGAATTGGGTTTTGTGGTTCAGCTAGTAACCGGTTGTCTACTCTTGACTTCATGTTCAAATCATCTAAATGGTATTTATAAATGTTAATCTGTCAGAATTCATACTTGTTGTTTAGTCTAATTGGATTTTTACCAATTGACTTAAAAAATGCCAAAAAATAAATGCAATATTATATTTTAAATTACACATCTATTTTAATGCTCCACTATATTATTAATAAATAACTGCGAAACTAGTTTTTTTTTATTTTATTTTAGGTAACAAAACTTATTTTTAAAAACGGTTTACAGAGTAAAATATATAACAATATATATCTTAAAATGAAAATAACCCCTAGAACACCTTTGCGGTGTCAGCTAGCTAGCTGGTACAAAAATGCCAAGGTCGGCAGATCTTAAGTCAGTACTCATACCACAAAGGCCTTAAAATTACCTTTGTGGCAAGCTCCAACCACTCGGCCTTAGGGGTAACTCCAGTTTTAACTCATACATACATACATGCTCTATGTGCTACTTTGCCTTCATAGAGTAATGGAATCAGGACACAGGCCGGATTGCAATTTTATATTCAGCCCTAAGAGTTCTAAGAACAAATTGTCAATTAAGATAAAGATAATTTTATTTGTTAAACATGAGTTGAGTAATTCATTACATTCATTACTCCTCTTAAACTTGATTGACCCATAAATATTGTTAAAGCTTGTGCAAAGAGCTAATAAACATATCTTTGGGCTTATATATTTTGGACTCTTTAATGATCACAAACACATTTCCATTTCTACCTGGGTCTTACTATAATCTTTATATTCCAGTCTTACGCGGCCAGATATTCTAGCGGAGCTTATAACCCTGATCACAGAGGAGCCCCCCAAGAATGTTGAGCTGAGCCTACAGTACCGGCATGCCAGCATCGCGTGCGAGGTGCTCACGTCCTACCTGCCCACCCTCTCGGACCGGCTGTCCATGGACACAGTACAGATGAACCGCCTCTGTGACTTCATAAACCGGGAACCTCCTCTCAACCCTCTGCTGGCGTCTTACTTTAGTAAAACTATTGAAATGCTATTGGAGAGGAGCCCTAAACAGGTATGTAAGGCTTCGTGAACCCACCGCCATCAGCAACGCCATCGCCACTTATTCCCGTTAAGCTGACTACTCAAAGGGTAATTGTTATTAAAGTTTGTTACGTATTTCATAAATTGTGTTTTTACTTGCACTACAAAAACGTATAGTCTGATTTCAAGGTAATTCTTTAGTTAATTAGAAAACAATAATAGTAATGAGGGCGCCACTGGACGCTCGGCGTTTGCTCGGTGCAGTCTTAACCACTGATTGAATGAGCATTGTTAAGCTAAAACTGTGCTTAGTAAACATCCCTAGGTTAGCTAAACAAATACCAACCATGATTAAACCTTTGCTGCGAATGATATGGGTCGTGCTTGTATTCCCCCTTTGTCGCAATGCTAACATCTAAAAAAAAAACAAGAAAAATATTTATAATTCCGTGGTTGACCTTTCAAACGTTAAGGTAAATTGTAGGGTCTTAGTGAAGAAGGGTACAAGTCTTCTTTCGAGTTAAGTCGACTTGTACCCTTTTTCACTATAACCCTACAATTTACCTTAATGTTTGATAGGTCATCGCACGCTACAACGCCTGGGAACAAATCAGGCCTGCCTCAGGTCATCGAAAAGTGAACTTAGATTTATGTTGGTTGGTACAATTTTAGTTATTATAAAAAAAAAAATGCGAGGCCGCGGGCTTCGCGTCATCGGCAAAAAAAATACCGTACTGACACGGATCAAAGTTCACTTTTCAATCTTTAATTTTAAGTTGAGGCTTTGCTGATATGGTGCTAGGGCGTTGCATTGTGCGATGACCTGAATTTCTCAACGAAATATAAAAATACTCTAAAAGAAAGCACAAAAACTAAAATTAAAATCGACCAAGAAATATGGACGCTACAGACATTTTAAACTGCTAAATAGACAGCGATTACCTCGACAGAGCGAACCATGTGTACTGTGACGTCGGTAACAGTTCGGCCATATTAACTCGATGGCAAATTCTGTTTTGCTAGAAAGAGATAGGAACCAACCTTTGTTGGCTTATATCTTGGTTATTTCTCCATGGCTTTTCAAAAAAATCTTTTTCTCAACTGTTTGTTATATGAATCAACTTTTTTTTTTTATGGCATAGGATATACAAACGAGCACACAGGCCACCTGATGGTAAGTGGAAACTGTGACCCATAGACATTCGCATTCACAAGACTGCAATGCAATCCTAAGACTGCAATTGCGTTGCCAACCCTGAGGACTAAGATGGAATGCCTCTATGCTAGTGATTTCACCGGCTGTCTTATCCCCAAACCGGAACACAACAGTGCGAACACTGCTGTTTGGCGGTAGGTTAATGGATAAGATTGAATTTTATTGAAGCTGTGAAAAAAGTAATGAATATGTCCTATTGCTTATTATAGCATGTTCAGCAGAATTCTGTTTTATTATGGTTACTTATCGGTCCGTAGGACTGGTACCTGTACCACATCGTGTGCCTGCGCGTGCTCGACTTCCTGAAGGCGCGGCGCGACTTCCTGCCCAATCTGCTGCGGCACCTGCACACCTCCGCGGCGGCCGACGCGCTGCGCTGCTTCGTGCGGCTCAACGACCTGTTCAACAAGATCGTCATGGAGGTCAGTCCGAGAAGCCGCACTCTCCGCAGTCTCCGCAGTCTCCGCTGCAGGGTCGCGGTGGAGCGCACTGGTGCTGCCACTATTATCACCCTGCCACTGCCACTAAGCACAGGGTCAGGGCTTGGGAGTGGTTCGAAAAATACCAGTTCATTATAGTTCTTCACCAGGTTTTAGGTAAACACTCGCTGGGAGCGGAATAGATTCGAGGCCGGCTTGAGTTGAAGCTGAGCAAGTAAAAATACAACTAAAGAGCTACTTTACAGGGTAGGAAATGTGAGAAAACGTGGGCGGTGCGAAAAAAAGCGAAATTAACCGACGACGCGCTGGCCTAGTTGGTAGTGACCCTGCCAATGAAGCTAGCGGTCCTGGGTTCAAATCCCGGTAAGGGCAGATATTATTAAAGTAAAGAAATACGCAGTGAAAAAATGTGTAAAATATCTTTACTTGACTTATAACCAACGTAAACAACACCATAGAAACAGTCACAAGGATATAAAAACCTAACAGATATAAAGCTACAGGAAACGCATACACTAGATGTGTCTCCTTAACATTCCCTCCTCTTTAAACCAAATTCTTCACAAAGCTTTACCAATCTTGGCTTGTAAACGGGTTTGGTTAGAATATCAGCAAGCTGATCTGTGGTAGGTACCTGTTCTATGGTAATATCTCCTTCACATACACACTGTCTCACATAGAAATGCTTTAGCTTTATATGCTTTGTTTTTCTATGCTGTTCATACGGCGGATTATTTGCAAGTTTAATCGCAGATTCATTGTCAATGCGTAAAACAGGCATATAAAGGTGTGTTTTTAGATTCTTGAATAACCTCTTGAGCCAAATTATTTCACGGCACGCTTCACTCGCAGCCACTATCTCGGCTTCCGTAGATGAGAGCGCAACCATGGTCTGCTTTGTGCTCCTCCAGGACACCGCTGAGCCAGCATATAGACACAACACCCCGCTAGTAGAGCATCCACTCACAATGTCCCCACCGTGATCTGCGTCACTATAACAGACGAGCCGCTTTTGACTTTTCTTGTACTCAAGTCCGGTGTCAATCGTTCCCTTTAAATAACGAAATATTCGTTTCACTTGATGAACGTTATTTTTTGTGGGTTTCTCCAAGTTTCTTGACACCACGCCGACAGCATACGCAATATCGGGCCTGGTCCCAACCATCAAGTAGGCTAAAGATCCAACAGCTTGTCGATAGGGAAAACTTGCAGAACTCTCTTCTTCCTCTATTTCGTTTATGGAATCTTTAATTATAGGCGTCCCAACAGCTTTGCACTCACTCATTCCATATTTCTCTAACAGCTTTTTGGTGTATGCGGCTTGATGTACTTTGATAGTGCCATCATTGTGTCGCTGTATCTCTAAGCCAAGAAAATAAGATGGATGCTTTGATGTAATTTTGAAACGTCTTTTAAGTTCATTGTCAATGAAATTATTAGCTTCTTTTTCATCTGATGCAGCTATTAATCCGTCGTCTACATAAAGCCCGAGCAGTATCTTCTTCTGTCCACGCTCTCTTACATAAAGACAAGGGTCTGCTTCACTCTGAATGAATCCGGATTCCATAAGAAAATCGTGAATACACTCGTTCCAACATTTTGGCGCCTGTTTTAAGCCTTACAGACTTTTTTTTAATTTACATACACGGCCAGTACTGTCATCGTATCCTTCAGGTTGTCGCATGAAGAGATCTTCTTTAACAGTCCCATACAAAAATGCTGTAGTGACGTCGAACTGTTTGAGCGTTAACCCTTCATTTGCAGCAATACTTAACAGAACTCGGATCGTGCTCATTTTTGCAACAGGGCTAAAAATCTTATCATAGTCTATCCCTTTCTTTTGTGTAAATCCAACTGCAACTAAACGTGCTTTGTATTTGTCAATAGAACCGTCAGGATTCCTCTTAACTTTAAATACCCATTTGCATCGTAGTGCTTTTCTATTCTTAGGTAAGTCCGTCAGTTCCCAGGTCTGATTTTCTTGTAAGGAACTTACTTCCTTGTTCATTGCTTCAATCCATTTATCTTTGTCAGAGCTGCGCAAGGCTTCTTGATATGAAGATGGTTCATGAACTGATATAGTCTCATTGATAAACTGCTCAAAACTGAACCTGTCTGGAGGCTTAATTTGGCTTCGATCACGAAGCTGCCGCTCACTCGTTACTGGCGCTGGCATGTCTTCGTCTTGTCGTGTCACATCATGGCTATCAATTTCATCTTCTTCAGTTGAATGGAAGTCTTCAACGCTTTCATTTGGGTCTGAATGAGGGTTCGGATAAACATCCTCGTGAACAGATTGAGAACTTGTAGAAGATACAGGTAATTCGTAAGTTTTACTCTTGTTAGGTTCTACTTCGGGTGATTGAGATGTTATTTCGATTTTCTTTTTCTCTTGTAAAGGAGTCTCATCGAATACTATATCTCGTGATCTGATCAATTTCAGGTTCTTCACATCAAACACACGATATCCTTCGTCACCATCATACCCTATGAGTATTCCTTTTAAGGCTTTTTTGTCTAACTTACTTGACCTTGTTTGCCTTGGAACATGCACATAGCAGTTGCTGCCAATGATCTTGAGATGGGAAATCTTCGGTTTTTTGCTGTACCAAAGCTCGTGCGGTGACTTTCCTTCTATTGGAGTGGGTCCCGTTCTGTTCAGTATGTATACTGAAGCTTTTGATATCTCAGCCCATAAACCTCTTGGTATCTCGTCATGAGCGTGCATTAGTGCTCTTGTCATCTCCACAACAGTACGGTTTTCTCGTTCAGCAGAACCGTTTTGTTCAGGAGTGTATGGCATAGTGAATCTTTGCTTTATGCCAAATTGTCTCAGAGTATTGCATACTTGCTCGTTATCAAATTCTCCTCCATTATCACTCATCAACTCCTGTATAACGTGTCCAGAAGCTTTAGCTTCAGCAAGAAAGTCCTTCAAGCGTGAATTAACTTCAGACTTATGTTTCAGAAAGTAGATCCAACGATATTTTGAGTAGTTATCTTTAAACAGAACATAGTATCTGCACTTTGAGATCGAGTGAGGGAATGGTCCGCATACGTCTGTGCTTATTAGCTCTCCAGGTTTGGTAGCTCTTGGTTTCTCTCCAAATTTCCGTCGATGGCTCTTACCGAAGACACAGCCTTCACAGATATCAGTAGAACTAGAGTCTAACTTCACTCCTAGCTCTCTTTGAATCAATTTTGCTACATGTCTCTTATTCTGGTGTCCTAGACGTTCATGGTAGAGTTGCATATTCTGTGAAGTTGTTAGCTGGTTTATCTTAAGCTTGGGATTTAGTACTTTCACGTTAAGTTTGTACAAACCGCCGTATTTGTCTCGATTCCCGACTAAAATAATTTTGCCATTATTCTTCACATTACATGATTGAGCATTAGACTGAAATATGCTATTCTGTAACGTATCTTGCGCGGCCAGCACAGAGAACAAATTTTTCTTAATGCTTGGTATATACCATACGTTTGTTAAGGTTACTAGTTCTTTAAGTCCATTTATGTCAGCTTCAAGCAAAATACAACCTTTACCGATGGCTTCAATCATCTCTCCGTTTGCTGTCATAACTCTATGAGACTCATCAAAGTACTCAAAGGATTGAAATAAATCTCCTCTATTGGATACGTGATTGGTTGCACCATTATCTACATACCACGAGTCTTTGTCGGTACCCTTATTATCATCGCAGGCTAGAGCCAGTCCTGTCAACATCGCTACATTTGTAGATTGCTTTGGAGGTTTTGGAGGTCTACCGTCCGCTATCCACTTCTTGCAGGATTTGACCTTATGGTATCCTTCTCTACAATAATTACATTTGTTCATTTTTTTCTTACCTTGCGTTTGGTTTCCATAACGCTTCTCACTTCGTACCATAAGAAGTTCATTGCTACTTTCGCATTCACCCGATTTTTTCTGGTTTAGTGACCTTTCGTATGCACACAGCTGAGTGGTCAGGTTTTCTATGGTGTGATCAGTTATCGACATCAAGGCCCAACTAGATTTGAAGTTAAAGTACTCATCAGGAAGAGAATCCATGACTTTACATATTAGCAACATCTCTGGTAGTTCACTTTTGTCTTGTTTGATCAAGATCACATTGACTTCATGCCATAAATTCTTTGCCATAGTTAAATGTGTCCCCATATCATGATTAGAATCTAACTTGTAGCCGAAGAATTGCATGCAGACATCATAGAAGCGATCCTGCGACACTCTCTCATAGAGCCGGTTTAGTTCATCCCAAGCTTCCTTAGCTGTCGAAAAACGCATAACTTTGGCGAGCATGTCCTCCGTCATATTAGTAGTAAGTAGTAAGAAGGCAGTACTCTCGCTTCGTTGGTATGCATCGTATTCGATTTTATATTTCGCTATAGCATCCGGCGGGGCTTTGGCGTCTGGCTGTGTCGGCTTTGTGAGGGTCCCTTGCACCGCGTCTAGTGCGCCGGTTTGGGTCTTCAGCAGCAACACAATTTGGAATTTCCATGTTGACCAATTGTTGCCGTCAAACGGTCGAATATCTAGTTTTATTTTAGACATAGTTTTTCGTACCGTTATTACCGAGCTTGCGATATCGAATTTTAGCGCTCTGCTACCATATTAAAGTAAAGAAATACGCAGTGAAAAAATGTGTAAAATATCTTTACTTGACTTATAACCAACGTAAACAACACCATAGAAACAGTCACAAGGATATAAAAACCTAACAGATATAAAGCTACAGGAAACGCATACACTAGATGTGTCTCCTTAACAGATATTAGTGTGATGAGCGCGAATATTTGTTCCCGAGTCATGGATGTTTTCTATGTACGAGTATCTCTATATAAAGTCCGTTCCTATTCATTTCGTCACTCTTATAAACAAAACAATTTACCATTTTAACTCCATATTCGCGTACTTTTTAAGGTTGAGCATGGTCATATTATTTAATACACTTAATCATTGTCTTCATGTTTATTTCGAGATAGTAATCTGGTATTTTTTGATGAAGCAATTTCCGTGTAAATACCATGACACTGACTGAAGCCTGTCATATTACATATTATTTTTTCGAAATATATTTGACATGAAAATGTAGTGATGGTTGATAGATTTGATAAAGCATTTGATTGATAAGAGAGGTTTTCTTTTCTGTCGCACCCAGAATACGATTATGATGAGGAATATATAATATAAACTAATTAGAGGTAACACTGATTCATCCTCTATCTAAAGACAATTACAGCCAGGTGTACTTGTTATTGTCATTGGCATTCTGAATAGGAACAGAGTTTAAGTATTTATATCGTTGTCTAGTACCCCTCTAGTACAAGCCTATTGCTTAATTTAGGACTAGGTCAATTGGTGTGACAGTGTCCCATGATATTAATTATTATTATTTCGAGCAGGAACAGTTTTATTTTGCTCTTTGATCAGAACCGAAATGATATCGATTCCGTTCGAGCGGAATAGAAATTAAAATGCTCCATTATTAATGTATGACGATTGTGACGAGCTGGTCAATAAAATTAACGGGGCGGTCCCAGCGGGCGTAGTATATTTGCATTAATCGCGTGACAAAATTTGGATAATACATCCGTCAGTTTTTGACACGTATATAAGTATAGTGACGGATACTTTATTCGTGTGCTTCTTTGCCTTCTACATCAATGCAAAAAAAGAGAAGCTAGCGCGCTCACCTCGAGCCACTATCACTAAAAGCATGAGTATTTTTCTTGCATATTCAATCTAGGATCTCGTGCCCGAGCTCTTAAATTGGTCTTGCACGGTAGTAGGGCGAAACTTACTCACAACTACACTCAGGAGCAAAATAACGGGTCAGAGTACGTTTTTCATACAAACGAGGCTATTTCGAAGCCTTGGTTCCTTGCCAGGGGTTGTGTTGAATGAGGTTTAATGGTGGATACTCCGAGGTTTAACAGAACAGGTCAAAAGTTCTTAAAATACCTAACTGATCGCACAATCAGTTGACACCACTGCGAGAGAGTTTGGGTCAGCATTTGGATTTCCTTACATATTATTGTCAGTTTCGATGTTTTTCTGAACATGCACAATTCCAACGTGAACCACAGATTCAATCAGTTGGGTGTCCTAGGCACTCTGGAAGTCCTGTATCAATGCTCGGGGTATCCATCATCAGATTTCACTAAAAGCATCCCCTGGCGGGGAACCAAGGCTTCGAAATAGCCTCGTTTGTATGAAAAACGCACTCTGACCCGTTATTTTTGCTCCTGAGTGTAGCAAGTGATAATGGGAATTGAAAGTTTGGATGCAAATATGTTTGTGGCATGTGATTGTGATTGTTCCTGTTTGTAACTCATTCCAGTAAACTTTGCAATTGGTTTCACTAGTTTGATGTAAATTAATAAAAGGCTTGCTTTAAGAAACTGATTGCATTTTTTTGGTATTGTTTTCGATGTATGTTAAAATCGGTTCAGCCGTTCAGTAGTTACGCGTGGACATAGGAACGGACGTACATACATACAGGTCAAACACATAACCTTTTGGGTTTAATCGCAGTCGGGTAAAACGGGCAGATTAACAAACCTTCGCATTGATAATCTCACTAAACATTGAAAGTCTAACGTTTTTTTGGTATATATTGCAATGATCTGCTAAGACTAAATATTTATGGACTTAATTGAGGCAAAGTTAACTTTCTTCCATTGTTTTGCCTTTGTGTAACGAAAGTTATCCATATGATTATATGACTAATCTTCGTTATACAAAGGAAAAAGTTAAGGATTATTAAGGATTTTCTAATTGAGCCCTTAACTACGAGTATGTACAATATTTTTGCAATTCACCCATCTCTCGATTCACGATAATTTATTTTATAAAATCTCTGCTAAGCTCATAATTATCTTATCATAAAGATATAAATGCTATATGAAACTGTCGCTATTAAGTCAGGTGTAGGTACAATCGCTATCTAAACAATAGTGAGCCGCGGCGTTATCTCCGGTCTGCGCGCGCAGCGAACCCTGCACACGTGACGCCTGCGACTGGACCAGTGACCCAGCTCGACGGGGCATTAGAACACTACTAATGTTACTACCTAATGTTAAATATAATCCGTGCCGCGGCTGTCGGCACGCGATAGTCTCTGTAGTTTTCATGCTGCGATGAATGAGTTTTTAAATTCTAAAAATTAACATTTTTTTACAGATTTCCCTAAAAAATATTGACGTGTATCTGGTTTTTCATTGAACACTTTTGTAGTCTACAATTATTTATTTATTAGGTGTTTTTACATATTCGGACTCGTGTGGAAATGGATAAAAAATATTTCGGGACATCTATAAATTGAAGTAACATATTAGGTTCATTTTGGATGGTGTTATCTAACTTTAAAGATCTGTTACTAGAATATAAACGTCAAACTAAATTCTAGTTAACAATAATAGAATTTAACATTTATAGGTGTACAGACAGAACTTTAAGATTATTAGAGAACGCCAAATTGGTCCCATTGTGGTGCTTAGAACCAAAATAATTTAATTGCTTTTTTAATGAATGTATAAATAAACTCTACAGTTTCTAAGACTTATGCTTACATTGTAAACCAGACTTAATTTAGGTGTTATGATGATAATATTTTCCGGGTTTTCGGGCGGGAACATCATCCATCTGGGTACAACCGGCTGGTAAATGAATTAAGTCCTATTGACATTAGCTACTTATTGATTGCGAACAGGTTGCTGTTTTAACTGTATGTAAATTTCGACTGAGCGATGCGATGTCAACTGAAGTGGCATTAATATTAATATCGTTGTTCAGCGATGATAAACCTGAGATGTGCTAAAATCTTATACAGCCAAGCATTGGTAAAAAGTTTCCTCATAGTCGACATGATAAGTTGTCTTTAGTACGGGTGAAAGTTACTATTCATTTTACACTAGAAATATTGGCGCTCTCGTTATGCTCGAGCCCCAAATTGTCTCGTGTGAAATAGGTGCCTATCATCCCTTGGTTAACAATTTACTATTTGTAGTAGTGTAGTAGTAGTAGCAGAATTGGTCAAGCGCTATGCATAGGGAGGGCGGAATTCAAGAGTTTTCTATTCCGGGCGATCCACCAGTTTTTATTAAAGAACAGAACACGTTGTCGGCAGTGGCTGGAGGAGCACCAGTTCCTGGAGTCCCTGATCCAGATCGTGTGCTGCTCGTACGAGCCCAAGCCGCTGCCGGCCGGGAGCGCCCCGCGCCCCGCGCCGCCCGCGCCCGCGCCCGACGAGGAGAAGGGCCAGAGCGAGCCCAGCGAGAAGGCCGACGCCGAGGGCGTCGAGAAGGGCCTGCTCGACGCGCAGGGGAAAGGTATTCAAAACTTGTTTTTGTATAGATGCGCCCTTTTACATTTACTTCTCTTACACACTGCGGTTTGAATGTGCAGGTTTCTTCAAGATGTTCACATTCACCGTGAGAGCAACAAATAATGTGATTATGTTTGAAATATTCATCGGTATGCGTAAGGCCTGCAACATTGGCATCTTGTTATTCTTGACTCTTGAACACTTAACGGTGGTAGGACCCTGTGTAGGTTCTTATCGGAATGCTTTTATCATTTTATCCTTTAACCTACCGTTAAATAGCAGTGTTCGTATAGTTGTGTTCCGGTGTGGGGATAAGACAACCGGTGAAATTACAAGTATAAAGGCATTCCGTCCTAGTCCTCCGGTTCGGCAAGGCATTTGCGGTCTCGGGATTGCAGTTTCAATATTGTTCTCTTGAGAATGCAAAAGTCTATAGGTTACAGATCTCTTTTGCCATCGGGTAGTCTGTTCGCTCGTTTATTAATTTCTATTTAAAAAAAAAAACTTTCGTGTCGGCTAGCTACCGTTTGTCGCTATACAGCGGAAGATAATCGAGCAATCTGGCAACATGTGTGGTTTCTGGGTCGTTAAGGAACATTATGTTGTATTGCAGAAGTGCCGGTGAAGGAGTCCCCGGCGGAGGGCGCGTGCGCGGCGCGGGGAGGCGGCTGCGCGGGCGCGGATGAGCGCGTGCGCGCGGTGGCGGCGGGCAACGCGGCCGCGCTGCTGTGCGACATCGTGGCCACGGGCTGCGCCGGCGAGGGCGCCTCCACCAGGTCGCTACAAACCCGAATACACCATCAAACTTATGCCATCAACACTGTTCCACCTATTAAATACGCCATGCGTCCATTCTAATTCTGATTCCAATCGGTAAACATAGCTTAAATAGAAAATTTACAAGCTTTTATTAAACTTGCAATGTATGTATGTATGTAAAGGTCAAATCTTGCGAGTTAAATTTGACCCGCTTC